>VXAL01018026.1:420492-458682 GCA_013399475.1 Chauna torquata | reverse complement strand
TGCGAGGGGCAGGAGACGGGGGGGAGCCGCGAGCAAACTGTGTGGCACGGTGGCTTTTGGAGGTTTGTGCGTGCTGTCATGTTCGTTCCCGGCGTTGGCTTTGGCTGTCGGCCGGGCAGCCGCTTGAGGTAGGGTTTTTGCAACGCTGCTCGCCTTTCGCGGCCCCAGAGGATACGGCTTTCCCGGGGCGGGAGTTGTGTGGGTGCGAGGGCCGCTGCGAGATGAGCCCCGTCCTTGGGCGGCTGCGGCTGAACTGTTTGATGAAGCACCCGTCCTGGGCGCGGCAGCAGCGCTCGCTCCGCGCGAAATCCGTCGGATCCAGTGGAAGGCTTAACTTTTCTGTCGGGGTCAGGGAGAAGGAAGAGAGAGGAGAGACAAGCGCAGGCACTTCCAGGCGAAACACGTCCGCAGGAGCTTGTTCCACCCCTATGCTGAGGGATCTGTGTTCGCGGGACAGAGGGAAGCTCAGCTTCCATCTCGCTCAGCCCTTGTCCCCTCTCAACTACAAGCTGGCGGGGGCACTTTAGCTTCTATACAGGATGTATGTATGCGGGGGGCTGGAGCAATTTACACCCATTGCACAGCTGCTCTGCCAGGAGCCTGTGCATCACATCACGGATGCTTCTCTTCAGCCGGTAAGGTGGAGCAAGGAAGAATATTTATAGCGCCGGCTTTGCAATGTTTTGTCCTTGCCTTTAGTACTTGTCACACTGAGGATGAGTTTAGCGATGGGAGCACTAGCCAAAAAAAATAAATCAGATAAAAGGGATTAAATGTCACAGAACAACCCTGGGATGGCAGCCTTCATATACCTGGAAAAAATCAGCCATCATCTAAATCAAGAAAAGGTAGGTTCCTGAGCACAATCACAAACCCATTGTAAGAAAAAGAAATGTAGAGTACGCGGCATGCATCCTTCCATTATTTCATCCCAAATGACAAGTTGATTTGCTCTTCAGCACAGGAAGCGTATCTTCCAGCCAGGCATGGAAAGCACAGAGCACAATATAGATACAATGGGGGCTGCACTGACAGTCAAGCTTTGGCAAGCTAGGGAGGGTTGAAGCAGAGCATTATTTGATCAGAAGGCCTGGGACAGGAACACATTGCAGGAAAAGAGTAATTCAGCCCGTGATGCTTACTGCAAGGCAGCCAGGGTTCAAGAGCCTCCTCGAGGAGTGCAGGTGCGGTCTCTCTGCCAGGCTGCTGAGCACTCGACTGCATGAAGATATTAAAGAGATTTTTGATGAGGGAGGAGGGAGGGTACTTCCCAGGGAAAAGACACAAGCTCCAAGCTCTAGCTCGGGTAACCGTGTTGGGTCTTCTTAAGTGCTACAAATTGCTTTCTTTCAGACTGCTCTCTTGCCCAGCTGGCTTGTACCTTGGTGTGACTTTGGTGCATGTTAAAACCATTGCCACTTTCTTTACAGCTGCATTGGTTGGTATGATGCACCGTTCAGATGCACATAGCAGGTGAAATCTTGCATTCTTCTCTTGGCTTAGATTCAGTGAAAAACGAAACAGGACAAGCAAGACTTTAAAACAAAGCTCTGCCTTTATTTGAGCAGAGTAAAGACCTCTAGATGTGTCTTGAAGTTGCGTCATGAATGAAATGTGAAAGACACACATCATCTACAAAAAGTTACCGTTCTCCAGAGTTACCACATAGCCTCGATTTTCAGTCACCTCTTTCTCTTTGCAGCAGCATCCCCATGGCGCTCTTCGCAAGAACAAGCAGCCATTTTAACAGCACCGACTCCGTTCCCTGTGGGGCAGGTAATACGACAGAGCCTGACCTGCCACGTTCACATGCCTACTACGCCCTCTGCTACTGCATCCTGATTTTGGCCATCGTCTTTGGGAATGTGCTGGTCTGCTTAGCCGTGCTGAGGGAGCGCACCTTGCAAACCACCACAAACTACCTTGTGGTAAGCCTAGCGGTGGCGGACTTGCTGGTGGCTACTTTGGTGATGCCATGGGTGGTGTACCTGGAGGTGAGTACGTCCGAGGAAAGACCAGCAGAATTAAACCGCGGTACAAGTTCACTGGCACGAGTGCATGCGCTCAGGATAGGCCAGCTCTGGTACAGATAAAGCCTGTTCACATTTCAACCTCCCAGCCAGCTCTGGAGCACTTGTGGGGTGTGTGACAGCCCACAGTGTCACACAGGTGGCCCTGGTAGACAGGATGCAAGCTGGACAAACGCATCACAGTCCCACCCGCCAGCAGACACCGTGAGCCTAGCTCTTCCAGCCTCTTTGAGCTTGAACGGCAGCTGGGCTGCGGTCAGGAACGTAGGCTGTGGCTCCTGATGTGCTGACACCGCTTTCATCTGAGCATCCCTGAAGCTGACTTCGTCAGCCAGGAGTGTTGCCAGTGAGCACCATGATGGATCGGGAATGGCAGGGGGAGGCAAGGGGGCAGAAACATCTTAGAGCAACTCATCTCAGAGTCCGGATCAATCCCTGCCTGCTGGCCAGAAAACAAGTGAAGGCGGTCAAACCCTCATCTCCTGTGGAGTTTAAGAGCCTTAATGTCCATGATACTAGGTCAGCTCCAAGCAACATTCCCCAAGTCAGCTGACAAAGAGATGAAGCCGACGAGCATGCTCCAAAATCTCTTTAAGTCAAGTGAGCATTTTCACAATAACTTCAAAGGATTCATCAAGCCCTCAGGCTCTGATTCTCTGTTTCCTTGATCTTGGCACATTGGGCTGGTGTAAACCTATAGTGGCACAACAGTGCCTGGTATGAACAACACCATCAGATATTGGGCAGCAAAGATGGACTGCAAATCCCCCCACACTGTGTCAGAATCCTGAATTCCTGAAGCCATTTCTGGGGCAAACATTTTTGCTACAGTAAATACATGAGTGCACGCTGCAGCTGGCATTTTTATCTGTTCTGTTTAGCATTTTTACGCTTATTCAAGTAAATCGGTAGATCTAGAGAAATTAGAGTGCCTGTGAGCCATAAGCTTTCAGCTGCGCCCTGTTTGCCCTGTTCCCATGCTAACAGAGACAGAACAAGCCTCTGAGCCGTGACCTCTATGAAGCCTCATGCCCTTTCTCTAGGGGGCAAGGTGGGATCAGGCTGGAGGGTGAGTAAAGCATTTTGCTGACAGCTGCCCACCTTTGGCCGACCTCTTTCCCACAAAGCAAAGCAGCAGCAGAGAGGGATTTTGACTTGTGTGTATGGACTGTGCAGTGCATGAACAGAAAATAGGACAATACAGGACAACTCCAGCAAATGCCAGACCTGCTATGCATGTGCAAGGAGATCTGATCAAGCAGCAGGGGAATGGCAGTGGCCAACAGCCCTCCTCCTCTGCCACCAGAACGTGTTGAATAGCCAGCACAGCTCTAAGCTTTGACGCTGAGCACAGGTATTTCCCTTGTGTTAATCTAAGCCACTCTGCCAATGTGTCCATTGCAGTCTCAGCAAGATTACAATTAAGAGAAATTAAGGGTCTGCTCTGTGTACAAGCATCATTAGTAAGAGCATCGATGGGTAATTATTTATGTATAGCATCGGTGTGGAATGAAAGAACAAAGTGAGCACCGTGATATCGCTTGTGTGATCATGTTCATAATGAAGTCAGTAGCGACATCTAGACTAATCTGTGTGGAGCAGTCCTGGATCTGGCCTGCAGGACGTGTGCAGCTCAGTTGTGTTACCTCATGGTGATGGAAGTGGCAGGGGAGAGGTGAAGGCAATGAAGAAGGAAAGAACAATAAAAAGCAAGGAATAAAGGGGAGGTGGGCAGAAGCCATCCAAACAAAACAAAATTAGACTATGCATTTTGATTACAACTAAAAAATATTATTAAAAGTCAAATTTTATTTCAGACTGCTCATACAGGAGTATTCCATTACCTCAAGCATAACTCCAGTCTCTAATGAAATCACAATGTGCTTTACATGAGCAAAGACCTACCACTCACTGTCACTGTGGAAAGGGTGGCACTGGGGCACGTGGGGCTGTGGAGCAGCCTCTGCCCCCTGGCAGTACTGTGGGCACTGTTTGCAATCACAACAGCAGGTCCATTCCCTCGTAGTGTTTGCAGGCCCATTCAAGATTCATTTTCCACTCTGGAGCTTGGAGAATCAAAATAGCTGATCCAAGAGACTGCAGAAGTCACCCAAACAACAGGGAGAAGAACCTACACACATCTCAAACCCAATCTACCACTCCCAGCATTGCACACTATCTCCTAGATAACTAGGCTTTAAGACTGTAGCAAAACTAAGATTTTACCAAAAAAAAAAAAAAAAGTCCAAAAAACCCCAAAGTCATTTAGATATTTGCCAGTGTTTATGGAATCAACAATGCTACAAATGAAGCAGAAATGGCATCATGCTTCAGTGCACTCTGGGCCTGAAAATTGCCAAGGGATCATTCAGTCCCCAAAACCACATACAATACCTATACATCTGCTGAACATTTGCCACACCAGACATCTGAGACCTGGCCAGTATTTGTGGAGAATCTAAAGGTAGATGAGTACCTCAGATTTAAATGTCACTTGAGAACTTTATGTGCTTTACACTCAATTTTAAGAGCCATCTGTGGTCTGGACCTTCTCCATGAAATTTGCCTTTTTATTCGTCAGGCAGCCTAGATCTGTCTTGTTCTGAGAAGTCTTTTGGGAAGACTGTGACAGAGCAACAATAGGAACATTTTATAACCTCAAAATCCTCATCTCCAGCTAATGAAGTTTCTGGCACAAAATTGCTGTTCTGCACAGTGCCTAGCAATCTTCTGGGGTCAACAAGTAGATCCAATATAGGAGTGCTGCTACCCTAATTCTTTACTGACATCTGAGGCTGAGGCTGGCACGACTGCTGGAGCTCACGGAGGTTTCTAAGACAGTGGCGTTAGGCATCCTGCCCACTGGCGTCTGATGGCATCGATACCATCACGCCTTAGAGTCAGTATGTAAATGGAGAACACACAGCAGCAGCATGGCCTGTAACATCCTTCTGGGTCTTCTCAAAACAGCCAGTTCTACCTCCAAAGGGGAAAAAAAGGCTTCAGAAGATGGCTGGTGTCCAGTGTCTGTGGCTCTTACCATGGAGCAGCGAGACCTACGACTGCTCTTAGAGTTGAAGGAGCTCGCCAGACTACCATCAAAGGGCGGACAGACAACTGAGTTACTGCAGCTCAGCAGTTTTCCACTTGCCAGCTGGCCTGTCTGCATGCATGCTTTTAGTTACTCTGGCCATGCAAAAGTATAAGCAGCAATTTCACAGCTGCGGGGAGCTAATAGCACCCCCAAGAAGAACTCTCTCTCAAACACAAAACTCTTAAGTGAGCATGCTTAGATGCACAGCTGCTTACATACCTGATGCAACTTTGTGCTCATACTTTATTCATTGCTATCCAAGCATCATTTATAAATATGATTTACAGAGATTCCATTGTTTATTTTTAAGAATTCAGGAGAATGATGGATTTGCATAAGTTTATGAATGCACAATGATGGTTTTTAGATTGGAAGCCTTCCTAAATTGTTGGAAAGTTAAAAATAATAATACCGTGGTTTTGTGAGTAAAGCAGACTGGTCATCAAGCAAGATGAGGTGAGAACCTGATCTGAATGTCTATAGGGAGCTTTAGCATCATCTTTGACAGAGCCAGGATTTCATCCTGGACTCTGTTCTCAGTTCTGTTGCACACGCACTGAGTGGTAATGAGAGATTGTATCAACCCATCTCTCTGTGGTTTGCTCTCATCATCTGTAAGAGGAGAATAATGTTTGACCATCCACCTCACCCAGGCAGTTGTAAGGAGACATTCAATTAATACCTGCTATGTGCTTTGAGATTCCTGGATAAAAGGCACCAGAGGGATAAAGAATAGATACCCTGCCAGCACATGAGAACCAGAAATGCACAGTGGCAAGTTACAGCTTCTGTAACGAAGATGAGCAGAACAGAGCAAGAAAATAAAGAGCTGAAATAGAATTAAAAAATATGAACAAGAGCCCTATTAAAGGGCTCTTCTTCATTGTTAAATTCTGGAATAAATTCTCTGTTATCATGCATGTAAACATTAACTACTTCACTGACTTCCACAGGGCTGCTCTGCATTTTAGAAGTTCTGACTGGTGGAAGTTAAGGATGAGTTTTAAGCCCAACGTTTTGATATGCCAAAAATTCCCTTAATACAAGCTACAGCTCAGTATACAGATGGCATGATCTGAATGCATCATCCTGAGAGGGTTTGCTTCAGAGCCATTCCCACCAGTACCTTCTTCAATTTTAATGGTTCACATTCCCAGAGCTTCTCCTTAGGCTTCACGTTCAGATATGCTCAGGACCTTGGAAACTCCCTCAGTTAAGTGCTTACACATCTGCTGGGTTAGCAGCAGCTGGCTTTCATGCAATCACCTGGCAGCAATTCCTCGTGAAATATTCTTCGGACTCCACAGATCACGCATACACACTACATTGTATTTTGCCTCAGACTACAAAAATGCCCCTTACTGTGTCCTACTTCAAAGATTTCCAGCATTTATAATTTTTGGATATTTTGAGCTGGGCAAGCAGGTCTCAATCTGCAGCTAAAACACAAATGGCATGGGATTTCTTTAAAAACTGAACCTACCTATTCAAGTCCCTAGTTTCAGAAGGGCAGCTTTCAGTTTGTACATCTTGTAACCCACCTAATTGTGCAGAAAATCTCTAAGGTGTTTTTTTTTCTCCTTGCTTGCCTTTTTTTTGAAAAGAAAACAAGGGAGCCCCAGAAGTATGAGAAAACTCAAGATGAAAGCACAATTCCCTCCTGCATTTTTAGGCCAATTTCTATTTCTCTCCCATGCATCCGTTCAGTGTCAGGGGACCTAATGGGCAACTGCTTCGCTCAGTACCTGACTTGTGACACGCAGCAGCTGGGTCCAGCAGAGAACATCCTGGAGACACAACTCACCTCAGCAAGTTTCTGTGCCCATATGCAGGAATGCTAGCACAGAAGCAATCAAAAACATTTAAATTTCTCAGGATTGTTTCTTAAACAAGCCTGAAAAGAATCCATACAGAGCAAATTCTGTATTTATACAAGCGCATCCATGCCACTTCTCTCTGCGGTGAGCTGCATCCTTCCCAGGCACCAACACTTGCTACAGGGTTGGCCCATTGCAGTAGAAACAAAGCTTACATCTCCAGCCTGTCCTGGTGTGGGTATTTTCAAATGTCTAGCTCTTGTCTTAGGGCAGGTAGGACACTGTAAAGGACCTAAGCTAAGGGAACAGATCAGTGGTGTAGCTGGGGGAGCAGGGGATTAAGGAGGAGCGTGCCAGCACATACCCCCTCTAGGGGAAATGAGTTACAAGAAATTGTTACGCCTCTCATGCCTCATCAGCTCCTCACTATACTGCGTGGCCCCAGAGGCAAGCTAGGTAGGTAGCTGGATCATGTTCACAGGATCACAGGATAACTGGCAGAAAGGGACCTCAGGAGGTCGCTGGTCCCACCCAGGCCTGAAACAGGGTCAGCCGTGAGGTCAGACCAGGCTGCTCAGGGCTTTATCCAGTTGGCACTTGAAAACCTCCAAGGATGGAGCCTGCACCGTCTCGCTGGGCAATCTGCTCCACTGCCACACTGTCCTCATGGCTGGAAAGTTTATCGTCACAACCAGTTTCAACCTTTCTTCTTTCAGCTTTCAAGAGCCTGTTGATACTCATCCTCCCACTACACGCTGTGGTGAAAAGCCTGGCTCCACCTTCTCAGTAACCTGGGTCCAACCCTCATAATGACCTCCCACTAGGTACTGGGGGGCTGCTGTTAGGTCCCCACAAAGCCACCTCTTCTCCAGGCTGAACGATCCCTGTTCTCTTAGCTTCTCCTCACAAGACAAGTGCTTCAGCCCCTAAGGACCATTTTGGTGGCCTTCTGCTGGAGGCGATCCAGTTTTTCAATGTCTTTCCTATGCTAGGCCCCAAAACCAGATGCAGTACTGCAGATGTGATCTAAATGTAAGCAGAGAGACCAGGAACTAGTGTCAGTTCCTGGTAGCTCCCTGGAATCCAGCTGCACTAGTAGGATCTGCAGGGTTGGAGGCTCCAGGCCTCCCACACAGGGCAGACAGCACTGCTATCTCAGAGGAAGGACTTTCTTCCTCCTTCTCTCCTACCCCACTTTTACAACCAGCACAGTGTTAGATTTGTTTGCTGTATTCCTCCATTGGGCTTATCTGTTGGAGGGCAGGCTCCCTCCTTGTTCATCTCCTACAAGGGGCAGGTGCTGAGGCCGACCACCTTGCTCAGAGTCAGGCTATCATCCCAGCCTCGAGGAGAGCTGGCCCATTCACAGCCGTGCCACATGGAACTTGGAGCATATTGTTGTCAGCCGAAAAGGTTATTGTCAAGAACTTGATGGCTGGGCCAAAAAAATTATTTCTCCATCACAAAGATTGGCTACAGCAAAGCTTTCATGATTACACGCTTGAGATTAAAAATTCAAAACAACCAGAACAAAAGCTAGACATGATAGCAACCCCAAACCCTGTATCTGAGTAGCTTGTGAGTTCTCATTCAGATCTAATAATCAAAATCTGTAACCGAGATAAGAATCCAAATGAGGTTCTGGAGAAGCCTCAGATCTCAGGTCACTGTTTCATGCATAAATGCATAAAATTTGCAGCACTTTTCCAGCTCACTGGCTGCAAGAGAACTCCAGCAGCTAAGCTGAGAAACACTTCTAGCCTTAGATTTCTCAGATAATCCTTAATCAAAGGATGTATACAGTGATATCATATTTAATTCAATTTATCATGCTAGGCCTTAAGGAAATGGATAGCTGCTGTCTATTTCTTCATCCTGTCTCTCTCTATAAGAGTAAGTAAAGGAGTGAAATCGAGGTGCGGCTCCTGCATTGTCTGTGACCCACCCTTGTATTAACCTGAACACAACATAGATGCCTCAGTTTCCCTCTGCGCATCACAGAGAACATAAATTCATCTAGCTGATACTTAAAGGAGAACACCTCCTTATGCATAACTTACTAGGACTTGGTGCAGAACAAGGCTGACAGCTTTGTGTTTGTGATTGCTGATGCAGGTGACTGGAGGAGTCTGGACTTTCAGCCGCATCTGTTGCGATATCTTCGTCACCATGGATGTCATGATGTGCACAGCCAGCATTTTAAACCTCTGTGCTATCAGCATTGACAGGTGAGTGCCAAGCACATACAGGGGAATAGTCTGGGGGTGGGAGTAGGCCCTGTACCCGACCATGGAAAGGACGAGGATGTGGGGTTTGCACAGGCAGGGCCACTGTCTTCATGAACATAAACTTTCCAGCAGGTCTATCACTGCCACTTCTGCTGTTAATATGGCTTTGCCCACCACTTGCTAGAAGATGTCTGCACTTAAGAAAAGGGCAGAGAGACACAAGCAATAAAACATCACCAATTGGTAGTCAACCACATCCTCATCCCTTTTGAAGGTGGAAACCAGAATCAGTTACCAAATTCCCACTGAGTCTCAAAGAGTGTTTTGCTCTCTGGAGACCCCCTGCAGGAAGAATTAATAAGCAAAGTCCTGCCATATACACATGGAGGGAAGAAGATTATTGCTGCATAATCTTCAGCCTTGCCCTGCTTTTCTGCATCTTAAAAATGAGCTTAGTGTAGGTAACACTGAGGGCTGGGAGCCAGGACCTTGGCACATGCGGTACAGTTAGGACCTAAACTTCCTGCTTATGGGGAGTAGTGGGGGTAGGAGAAAACACTGCACGCTGTACCTTTGTAATTTCGGGCTCAAGGGTAAGTGCATGAGGCAGCTGTCAGCGATGGGCTGGTCCGGTGTTTCTCCACGGGAGCCTCTTTCCCCATTTCAGTTGGGCTCTGCTGCCGGGCGGTCCTCGAGACGAGACTCCTGTGCCTTCCGAATCCCAGGTTTTCGGAGCTGCATCCTAGGGGCCCCCCGGCACCCGAATGCCCTGGACACACGCCTGTGGGCAATCATCTGGCTGTCCACAAGGCCAACACCAAAGCGGGCAGCTGAGGCGCAGAGCGTGGCAGGCTGTGTTTGCTCCAGAGACTGCTCTTTCCCAGCAGTGCACCTTAGGGGGCTGAGAGGTGCTTTCCCCGGGTTTCTAGGTCCATCTGGTACCACACATCTTGTAGCTTCACAATGCTGGTGGATCTGCAGAGTGTTTCTCCCCAGTGCTGCCAACTAACTTGGATTTCCTCTCTTCCTCCCCGCAATACCCTGCTTACCATTTTTACAAACTGCTGATCCCATCATCCGATCTTCCCTCCTTTCCTCTTCCATCTCTTCACCACTTCTACCATCACGTTCCCTATGTGGTTTTCCTTTCTGCTTTTAAAACCTTGTCCATTTCCTCCCGCCATTCTTACATCTCCTTTTTCTGGGCCTGCTTTGGTCCGCAGGTACACCGCAGTGGTGAAACCAGTGCAGTACCAGTACAACACTGGGCAGAGCTCCTGCAGGAGGGTCTCTCTCATGATCGTGATAGTCTGGATGCTGGCATTTGCAGTGTCGTGCCCTCTCCTCTTTGGCTTCAATACTACAGGTAAGTGACATCCCGAATCATCGCGCACAGGGAGGGGCTGGAAATGGAGCTGCCCTGTGTATGACCAGGTCATTTAACATGGGTCCTGCAGGCATTTCAAGTTACAGGAAAGTTCAGGGAACTGGAAAGCACCCTATGAAGGATGACAAAAATCTCCAGTGCTAGAGAGCAGATGTGCTCGTCTAAACTTGCCAGTTGCTCAGGCAGACACTGGCTGTTGCTGTGAGCACAGACCTGCCTGCTTTAGTGGCAAGCCACTGCCCTTCAAAGTATCCAGGTGTAGAAGTCCCCCAAACAATCACTCTGCACACACAGAGCAAATCTCCAAACATGCAGCACTTCCAACACACACATAAGGCTTCCTGCATCTTGCCAACATCAACAGGTCTGGACACAAAGTTTTAAATCTGATGAAAGACACATTTCTAAACAGCAAGGACTGCATGTTGGTATTGCTTGTGAGAAACCTCCTTCCCCCCTATCTGGCTGTCTGCTTCCTCACCTGATCCCTTGAGGAGAGCAAACAATTTGGCCTCCTCCTTGGAAGCAGGTTGGTCTTTCTCCTTCACCTCACGTAGGGCAGCCCATTCTCCCTGGAGGCAGAGGGGCAGGGGAGCCTTCCTCCCCCTGAGCCACAGGAAGAGGTCCTCTGCTCCCCATGCGTCCTCTGGACAGTGCTTGAGGCGAGAAGGGGCACAGGGAGGGAAGTGCTACCCCCCTGCTGCATGGTCCAGACATGCAGGTGGTGCACACCTCTGCACCTAGACAGCTCAGAAGCTGCCAGAGGAACAGGAGAAAGGAAAAAGGAGAAAGGATCCTCTGAGGAAGACTGAGAATAGAAGTGAAAGAAGAGGGCAGAGCTGTTGGCCAGAACACGCAGATGCATGTTGGGTCCCGCTGGATGACCCGAGGCAGAGTCCATTTTAAGCACCGGTTAGGTGAGCGGGTAGGCCACAGTATAATCTGGAACAATGGAGATTGGAGGTACTTGCTGTCCTTAGACTGCCCTTGTCCTCCAGCCACCTTTCGACCTGCTTTGTCAACGCACCAAAGGCCCCTTGTAATAAACAGCTCAGCTGCTTCTCTCTCTCTCTCTCTTTCTCCTCCCCAGGGGATCCCAGTGTCTGTTCCATATCCAACCCTATTTTCATCATCTACTCCTCTTTGGTGTCCTTCTACCTCCCCTTCATGGTGACCCTGCTGCTCTATGTCCGGATTTACCTCGTGCTAAGACAAAGACAAAAGAAGCGAACCCTCACTCGGCAGGGCAGCCAGAGCGCCAGCACCAAACCGTGCTATACACACAAAGTAAGACCCACATGAATGCAGTAGGAGCTGTCAAAAAGAAGAGGGCATGCATTATCTCTTCTCCTCAGAGGGTCAAAGCACAGAGTGGAAAGCATAAGGAAGGACGTGACATCTTTTCATCCCATCGCTCACTCATAAACCATGAAAAGCTCTAGTTAAGTCCTTTCTCGGCCCTCTAGAAAGAAGATATCCCATGCGTATCTCTGCCCTCTGGAACCAGGCAACTAGAAAAGAGCACAGCCTATGTTAATGTTTCTTCAGAGCTGTGCTTTCTCAGCCTTGCAGAAGTCTGGCTAATTTCATTTATTGATTCTAATTTCCTCATTTATTGATTTGTACTCTATGAAGTTTCATTCTCAGGGCTTCACAGACTTTAATAACCCAGATTATTAATAAAAAATCTCTTCATCTGGCAGACTTAAGAGTTCAAAATGCTCATGGTGCATGCAGCATTTGTTCCGCAGACCTTTCTAGATGAAATATCTGCAACCATGGGAACTGGTACAATAGGTTGAAAGGGATTGCCTGGTCATGCATATCCACTTTTTACCCACTTTCTCTGAGCAAAGCCACGTTAGAAATGGATGGGGATGCTGAGGGGAGCAGGGCCAACACAAAATACAAGTGACAGGTTAGCAGAGCAGGCATTTCAGCTCTTCCTGTTCTCATGCTGCTTCTTGGGATGGAGGCAGAGAGTTGTCAGGGTCTGGTTCACCCCTCTGATAAGCCAAAGTCAGTCCCAGTCTCTGGATTTTGCACCGTCTCCAGAGGATAGTCTTAGCACCCAAGAAACGAGTGAGGCTAAGGATGACTCCTACAACTTTTCTCATCATCCTTTGACCCAGTGAATGGATTGGATGGTTCCCAGTTCCTCTGTGGCATCCTCTTTTGCAGGAACACCTCGAGAGGAAAGCTTTGCCAAACAGATGCCAGGGGACCTTTTCCCCTTCCCTCCCACTCAAATGCTCAGGCCAGGAGATGTCTACCAAAAGCAAGTTGCTGACTTTCTTCAGCCTCCAGCGGTACTGCAGCTTCTGCCAAGACGCATCCCTCAGCAAGACACCAGGGACTACACAGCACAACAGGCTCGAAGAGAGGAGAAGGAGTAGGAATCCAGGGCTGGAGGTACGGAGGCTCAGCAACGGCAAAACCATCAGCTCTCTGAAGCTAGCGCACCAGCAGCCCCGGCTGATCCAGCTTCGGGAGAGGAAAGCTACACAGATGCTAGCTATCGTCCTGGGTGAGTGAGAGCAGCTCTGTCTAGTGGGGTGCAAGGGGTGATGGTTTGGGACTTGCAAGTGCAGGAATCTCCTTATTGAGTACTGAGATTAAAAAAATGCAAGCCAGGCCCAGACTTCAGCTGTCACTGCCTCACAAACTCAAGTGACAGCAGCGGGACATTTGGGAATCTAGGGTAATGCTCTCAAATGTTGACAGCCAGGTATGTTAGTGTTATATTCATTACATTTTATTACTCTTTCGTTTTAAATCACTGGCCAAAAAACCCTGCTAGAAGGAGCAACAGCCGATACCTTTGCTTTCTCTTTTTCTTCGGTATTTGATGATGATTATGATGGTGGTGGTGATGGTGATGATGATGATGAAGTTGGAACAATCCTAAGTTTCCAAACGCACACATGCAGCAACTCTTAGCCTCTTAACTCCAGGTACAGAAGGGGAAATTGAGGCAAGGAGCAGCAGAGGAACCAGCTTATAGAGCTGGACAGAGAAGTCAGGAGACTGGAGCCCCAGTCACCTGCCACAGCCAGCAGACACACTGCTTCCCCTAATTAACTCAGTACTAGCAGGGAAATAATGCAGCACTCACCAGAACTTCTTAGAACCGCTAAGGCAGTAGTCTTTCCTCCTACGTTGTGGCCACTCTGTCACCAGGCCACGTCTGAAGTCCCGTTCATTCACGTAACTGACCCTAAGGAGCCCGAGCTCTCGCAGAGTCCATCCCTGCGTGTCAGGAATTAACATGATGTTTCGTCAGCATTTACCAAAGGCAGACAAGTGCACTCGGGGCTGCACGGAAATAGTGAGAGGGTGGGGGAAGAGAACGCAGGTGCAGGCCTTTTTCCAGCTCGTTGCTTCTCTCTAAAGTCAGGGATTGTTTTCTCTCTCTCTCTAAATGCAGGGGCATTCATAGTTTGCTGGCTGCCGTTCTTCTTGATTCACATCCTCAACGCCCACTGCCCTGCCTGCCACGTGCCCCCGGGGCTTTACAGTGCCAGCACCTGGCTTGGCTACGTCAACAGTGCCCTCAACCCCATCATCTACACCACCTTCAACACCGACTTCCGCAGAGCCTTCCTCAAGATCCTCTGCTGCTGACAGCAGGGCTGGCGCTGAGCTGCACTCGGCCTCCCTGCCTCCACCAGGCGCCTGGGCTGGGGACACAGCGTGGGCCCTTCCCTCCTCCTGCTTTACGAGCTGCAGGAAGAGCAAGAACCACCCCACCTGCATGGCTGTCTTTGCACGCCAAGTCTCGGAGCCCCTGCTTAGAAGAGCACAAGTCGTCCTCGTTGCCAGGGAGGGAGGGAAAGAAGACACAGAGGCAAAACAGGAAGTCCCTCGGTGCTGGTAGTGGCCCTCAGAAGCAAACCCAGGTGTGCACTGGAGGATCAGCCACTGCAGCAGCTCCTGGGAGCTCTTGGAGCTCGCAGGACCCAAGCAGATGGCATCTCCTGTCTGCACTGCATACGTTCTGGGAACACACCGACCCTCCTACGGCCGCAGCCTCAGCCCGCTGGGGGCACCCAGCACACGAGCAGCAGCCCTAATGCGAGGGCAGAACGTGACCCCTTTGATAAGGATCCTTATCCCTTCCATCGGGAGCCAAGGGCAAAAATTTGGCAAGGAAACTTAGAGAGGGAATACTGATGGAGAAACAGTAGCATCGCTGTTGTCTCCATCAAAAGTTTTGCCTATTACACTGGATCGGTTTCAGTGCTTGAGAAAATTTCCCGAAATGCAAATGAAACATGCCCCTGTGCTGCCAAGTTGTGTTATACTGTTCCCTGTGGGTGGCGAGGTGGCTGCCATCCCTTTGCTATATTATACTCGTAGGACACGTTGCACGAGAAGTGCAACGCTGTCATAGGTACAGTGTTTCCTCCCTAACCCAAGGATCAGCCGTAGACTGGCCACTGCTCAACTACCCTGCACCCAGCCATCTGCTAGGGCCACTGGATAACAAGCACAGCCTGGGGTAGCTCCAGTTGTGCCTGTAACAGATTCAAACCTGTTTTCAGCTGGGGCAGGTTGCATGCACTCTGTCTTAAAACTTTTTCAGGGCCTCCTTGGAACCCCCCTCTGTGCTCTTCTCCTCATCCAGAGCACTGCCAGAATAAGGATTTGTCCTGACTGCCACAGTAGCTGCTCTTACAGCACACGCCTGGGAGACAGTTTCAGTAGCATCCCTTCCGTAAGAAAGGACACGTGCCTGGGGTCAGCCCCGTGACCCTCCCTGGCCCTCTTGCCAACACACCGGTCGGCATGCAGGCTGGCCCGAAGTCCCAGCTTCAGCAGCTGCACAGAGGCAGTCCTGCCGCCGTCTGCTTTCCCAGTGGTAGTTCACAAGACCATCTCCAGCAGTTCCTAGGTGAAAACACCAGACCAGTCCTGCCCCAGGCCATGTCAGCCCGTCTCATGCCGGGGCAGCCCAATGCTCTTCTCCTTGTACAGAAAAACCTGTGCTGGGACAGTCTCGATGTTTCTGTCATCTTTTCCCCTCACTGTGCAGGATCCAGAGCGACTCGACAGAAGCTCCAGCTCTCGCTCCCAAGCTTAGGCTTAGCTGCGCTGTTAGCCATGCTTGTTTGACAGCTTTGGGCGTAACTGCGTGTTGTCTCTGCCTTTGTCTAAACCACAGCTCCTCCGTCCGGGCAGTGCTTCCTCTCTTTCCTAATGTAAAGCCAAAGCATTGTCCTAGCGGAGTTCTAGCTTCTTTTCTTTGCTGGGTCTTGGGGGGAGACGCTAGTGGACAGCATGTGTTGCTTGCGTGGGGAGGTGCCCTCTGTATTGTATCGTAACTGCATTAATCCAATAAAACACATATCTAATTGGGAGTTTTGGTGCCTTTGTGGCGAATGTAGCCCTGCCATAAGCCTTTTCTCACCTGTAGCCCTCTTTGCATGACAAGATCATCCTCCCAGGCACCCACAAGAGGTCATTATTATTGCTTGCATTTTACTAATGAAGAACAAAGAAGGGAAGTGGTTTTCCAAGCCTCACATGGTGAGGCACTAGTGAAACTGGGAAAGAAATCAATGTCTGCTGTAAACACCTCCAGCAGATGAATTCTGAAAATATGGTCAATTAGTTTCTCAGCTATGCTAAGCAGGCATGTGGTAGTGTTATTCCATCTGCTCAGAGGTGCTGGACAGCACAGGAGGCACTCGGCACACAGGATATAGGGGGTATAAATCCACTGAATCAACCTGCGGACAGATTGCTGCCCAAGTAATTCTCATTAAGATGCTGTCATAATACAGGTCACCAGAGACGGGATTCGGTTTCTTCACACAGAGTTGCCAGAAGGGTGGAAACAAGGAAGCAGATCTTTTAAAGGGTGACTGGGTCTATTTCAAGCTCTGGCCTAGCATCCCTCAGTTGTCATGTCCAGTCTGATCTTACTTGAATTTGAGCCTATTCTTCAGGACGTGATCCCCAAGATGATTCAGGATAGAAATGAGGAACACGATGTGTGACAGTAGACCACGCAGTATTTTGGTACCCACACAGCTATGAGGGATAAAGGAAAGTTCTGTATCTAAAAATATGGTCCTTTATTTAATAATTAAGATTTGAACCATCAGATCACAAAACTGACAGCAACCCCTTGGACTATAACTTGCTGTGAACCAAGAAAAAAACACACTGCAAAACCCACCCACAATCACAAAAACTCAACTCCAAAATAAAGCAATCTCTCTCCCCCTCCCTTAAGTAGTGCTTGAGCTCCATGCCCCAGTTTTACCAGGGCAGTAGGAACACAAGTGGCCTTGCAGGAAAGGCCGAGGAACACAAGCAAGTGAAGGTGCAGTGAGCTGATGGCCCCTGCCTTCCCCAGCAGCTCAGAGGGACAGCTGAGGAGCCCCCGCGCCAGTTATTTGCAGTAGAATAATCCACGCTCCCTCAATGTGTAACGGAAATACCCCCTCCTAACCTTCATTTTCTACATTTTCATCTTTGCTGTTTTTCCCCAGACTCCAAGAGCAGCTGGAAGAGGAGAGGTGAGCAGTGACTTTGTGCTCAGCACATCAGCCTTCTCCGCTGAAGAACAACAGGCATTTTACAGGTTTTCATTTAGATACTGTTATTCACCTTAGAAGAGCCTTTGGAGAATGCAAAAAACCTCCTCTCCCACAGAGGGAAAGAGGGAGCAACGAGCCTGCTGCAGGCTGTAAGTAATTCCCAGAGTCAGGAGACCTGCACTGATGGCATGTCTTGGCAGACCTGCAGGCACAGCAAGGGGCTGCGCAGTCTGTGCTCACCCTCGCTGTGCTCCACCAGGCAGCAGGGATGGGATACCAAAGATCCCCTGTGCTGGACACCGTTTGTAATCAAGCCCGCAGGCAGAATAACCAGGGAGCACCTCTACGGCAGCTGAGGAGAGTTAAGAGCCTTTGGAGACCAAGGAGCGCTGGCAAAACCCATCAGGAACAACAGCAGCCTCCCCAGCAAGGCAAGAGGAGGCCATCCACGTACTGCCTGTCTAGACGAAATTGCAGCAGAGGCGCATCACGCCTGAAAAATGGACGGCAAAACACCATTTACTTCCCACTCCACCACTTCTCCAGCCAGACATTCATCCCAGCTCCCAAATGGCTCTGACCGAGCTGTGGGAGCCCGTGTACCGCCCAGCCTTGTTCAGGTAGACTCGCTCAGGTCAGCGGGCACGCGCGGGTCTCCTGCAGCACCGCACACCACCTCCGACACAGCCACAGTGCCCCGGTCTCCTCCGCGCGTACCGGGGGCACCCCAGGGCTGCCGCCCCCGCGAGATACCTACGTGGTTGGTGTGCTCCCCGGGCAGGGCACGTCCCCTGGGGGACGTGGGGGCCTGGCGATGGCTGCGGCTCTGAGGCACTCTTTCTACAGCGTAAAGCACATAAATCAAATGGATGGCGAATCTGTTATTCAGAGTAAGAGTTTTTTTCAGAATAAGCTGTAAGAGAGATGCTTGACCCCGCTCTCTTGCCCAGCTCTGGGGTGGGAAGGACAGCCTGCCCGGCAGAAACCTATCCTCCGTGGTCCCACCCTGTCTGTAACCTCTCCTCAGGCTGCTGTACAGGAGACGTCACGGTGGAGGGTATTTAAGGTGGGCACTGATCCTCTGCACACAAGGCGAGACAAGACAACCCACCCCAGCAGCTCCGTCACTCGCTTCTGCAAGCACAGCAGGCAGAAGCAAGCAGAGAGCACCTCCGTAGCTCACTGCCACCCCTTCACAGACCACCAAAAACATCCATTCAGGCTGCTGTATGATAGTTGCTGTAACTACTACTGCCGCTGCTCACTTGGCTGCAGGTGCAATAGGTGATGCCTGTCAGAGACCCGAGCCCCACATGTGCTCCATGGCTCTTGGCTATGTTCTCAGGGGCCACAATTTAAACTTCAGGTCTAGCAGCAAAAACATGGGTTACCCAAGCTACTAAAACCTTAACTGGTAGCAGGCACTAAACTGAAGCCATCCAGAGCTAAAATCAGCAGTTCTTACATTAAGCTGCAACAGCAACCACCTGTAAAACCAGCCCAGAGAAGAAACCATAAAACGCTCCACCCTGTCAGAGGCAGGAGCAGGCACGACAGCCACTGGGAGATGCAGGAGTCTTGAAGCAGGAGAGCACAAAGGCCCACAGGGAGAAGATAAAACAGCCTTCCATGGGGAAAATCTGCCTGCTAGGAAATGCTGGAGGAGATGGGTTTCCCCAGCTGGCATGGGCCCGCTGCTCTGCAGTTGACCATGCTCAGCTAACGTGCTCCAGCGCACCTTGAAGCAGCCATGGGACGCGTCATCTTAACCCCAAATGCAGCCAGACATAAAAAGAAACCGCTTTTTCAGGCAACAGCAAGGACAAAGCTCTGCAAAGTCTTGCAGAAAACCTTTCTTCCCCACAGTGAATCCTCCCTAGACTCCTTAGGGCGTGGGGAGGCCAGCTACTCAGCTGGACCCCACTGTGGGGCTAAGCACAAGCAACTCCTGCTTTGGGCCAAGTACACCTGGAGTCTGCTGTATCGCAGCCTCTGCGAGGGAAATCAGGGTGACAACCACCTTCCTGCTTCCCCAGGCTGGTCCTTTGCTCACAACCAGGGTCAGCACAACCTGCTCGGGCTGGCAGCTCCTCTGGGCAGCCTTCCGCAAGACAGAGCTTGGTTTAAGCTTATCGCAAAGCAAGGCCTCGCCTCAGTTGCTGTAATTGGCGTGATGGTTTTTGAGGAACACCGCCAATCAATGTCAGCGTTTGGAGGATCAACAGGCTGCAGGCTGCAGATATGGTGATGTTCAGAAAACTAGGAACAGGAACCGTGGACAGCCAGAGGTCTCTGGTATCTGATTAGTTTCAGCCAAGTGTGTGGAGGCTTGCTCACGAAGCGATGACAGGCTCTAGCAGCCTGCAGCCTGCAAATGCTCCCAGCTGTGAGGCGTCACGTCTCCCAGAGAGAACGGGCATGCCAGTTCTGCCTTAGACCAACACGAGTACCCCAGATCTGAATTAGCCTTTGAGGGCACAACTGAACTCCTTTTCTAATGATAACAATGAATTAACATGGCTGCCATTTCCTGGTATCTTAACCACCCGATCTGCTGCCTTAGGAGCAAAGGAAGGCAATTCGAGGTGTGAGGGATGCAGAACGGTATTTCTTCACAGCCAGCATCGGCTGCAATGACAGTGAACAGGAGGTAGAAGATATATCCCAGACCAAACATCGCTTTCAATCTCACATGCCACCGATCCAGCTCTGTTAGCCTCCAAATAGTCAATCTCAACTCCAGACAGAGTGGTGACCTTTCTTGCTCTGCTTTCCTGGCATCACTCATGCCGTCATTCCTTGGTTTCATACCGCCTCAGCTGCCAGAACCGAAGCCCGTCAGCTGACACCAACCATGCCTTTCTCCAGCAGGGATGCTCTTTCCCCCAGGCCCAGGCAGGGAATTCTCCTGAGCCTCCTCCATGATTCTGGCCACACATCAGCAAGTCTCTTCCTGCCAGACACTGGTCTCAGCGCTTCCCTGAATGCCTCTAGAAACATGAGGCAAGGAAAACGAAAGTCCCTAGAGCCAAAGAAAACGAACATAATTAAAAATTAATTTCAGTATAATGATTTAAACATCTTGACGAGACAAGCACAAGCCTGCTCTATATTTGGCGATGTGGGGAAGACCCTTCTGGTTCCCTGCCCTGGGGACTCTTGTCAGTTTTAATATTTTACCCTGCAGCTGTGAGCAATGCTAATCAAATAGCACAGTAAAGACTGCTTTTCCCTGGGCAGAAGCACACTTGCTATGGGACTGTACACGTCTTTGCCACCCTGTGCCTTTGCTGAAGGGACGTGATACAGACAGACTGCTCACCTTGCTGTGCCTCAGCTGACAGCGCCTGCAGCATGCACTTTAGTCTGCCTGTGAGGGACGCGCTGAGGGAGGTGGGCAGGTTGTTGTTGCAGGACCCCCTCGCGTGTTTGTGATGGCGCTGGCTGCAGGCAGCAGGGGAGTCAAGTACTGGGGTGAGTCCAGCACCCGATTTCCCCTCAGCCTCAGGTGTGAGGGCCACCAGAATTACTCCTTAGCCTTTTGCCTTGGTGAACAGGAGTACAGCAGCCATTGCTAAACTTCCAGAGCAACAAAATGCTCGTTCCTCCTCAAGACATTCAGGAAACAAGGCGTGTAGAAAAGCATATGCCAGTGTCTTCTGCAGCTCAGCGTTGGCAATGCTAGTTATGGACATACTGCACAGTTCCCACTCCTTTCTTTGCTGGCCTTGCCAAATCCTAATCATCGTTTGCCTCTGCTCCTTCCTCCCAGATGCTCCATCTCCTGCTCCCTTCCTTGAAGATGCTGCATCTCTTTGAAGGCTTCGGCTGCCTACCAGTCTCTTGTGTTCTCTCCCAACCCAGTTCACTCAACTTCACCTGGCATCTGGCTTCCCTAAGGACTGGTTTCCTCAGCTGTTTTTCAGCACACAGTAGCATTAGATTTGACATTGCATTGCAGACGGTTCCATTCTGGACAGGGAAGGGCAGTACAAAAAGCCCAGGACAGATTTGTAGTCTCAGGTCTGCGGGCTTCCTGCAAGACGTTTAGCTGCATCACTTCAATACCTCCTCAGATTTCCTCATCAAAAAGCAAACCAGCTGCTCTCCTGTGAAGGAGGGAGCAACAGGCACAAAGCATTGTTATAAAGAAACTTTTATTCTGGGCTTTGCAATGCATGCCCAGTACCTCGGAAAGACAGTCAACTCAGGCATGGAAAGCATCACATACACAGCGCTGTAATGGGTCCAGGAACTCTGGCCAAAAACCTGGAAACAACTCCTTTGAAAATCTTTGCTGGACCACTACATCTAAGTATCACAAAGAGTTCTGCGGGATGTTCAGACACACAAACAGCTGCCAAAGAGAGCAGACTTTCTCCTAAATTTTTGAATGATGGCAACTGAGCAAGGCCAGGAGCTAGGGAAGGTATGTCAGAAGCATAACAGGGCATCACACTGCGCTGCACCTTCACCCTCCCAGTTTAATTAAATCGTACCAACGACAGATGTAGAAATAACCAAGCAGCTCATCATCACCTCACTGTGAGGCAGGGAAGGTATTGCTTTTCCCAGCCGACATGCCACAGGGGAGGACAAAGTGCACTCTGACAGAGCCATTCACACTGACACCATCAACAGGGAAACACAGGAACGTTTTGCTGCAGGAAGATGTTAACCGCTTTTGTGCCAGCACCAACTTGGCCAGTCTAGATCCAGCTTCTCAAAGTGATTTAACGTCATTCTCTTTTTGTTCGGAAAGTCCTATCATGCCTAAAGAATGTGCTTAAGGAAGGATGGTAACAGGTGTTTGAACATCTTTAATAGCCTGAAGAAGTGCATGCTGCATTGCCCGAAAAGAAATGAAGCTCCTAGTGAATTATGTAGATCATTCCAGGGTGCTATAAATAAGACCATTGAACCGGCCTGCACCATCATCTGTGTTGTGTATGCCTTCCCTATCATAGAGAAAGCCTCTCTGAAATTACTGAGAGAAAGGTTTAAACATTTTATTGGAGCTATTTTCCTAAACAGCCCTTTGCCTGTCAACTCAGTTTGCGAATCAAAAATCAACAGGGTTCAGGAAGAAAAAAACAAACAAACAAACAAAAAAAAACAAAAAAACCAGCTGCCCAATGCTTAAAAGCACCTCTGAAACATACCTGGAACCAATTTTTCTATGCATAAAAGCAGCAGGATCTGAAAGCCATCTGGACCTATGAGGTTTAGAAAGAAATTGAACATCCTGCTGGAACACTTCCAGTCTTCAACAGCTCCTGCAGACCTGTAGAGCCATAGAATAGCAGACCCAGAAACTGTCAGACAAGGCTTGGTACAACCTGTCATGGACACTGTGTCACAGTAATTTACAGGATGGAGGGTTGGAGTGGGTGAATGTATGGGAGAAGGAACGCCATACCTGACGGAACGGAGAAAAACTTTTTTGGATAGACCAATTTGATTTATTTTTTCCTTAGTACGTTTTAAAGCACACCTTTGAAACTGCTAAAGAGTCTGCACTGTTAAAATAGCTCTGAAAGGAGTAAGCTACTGAGCAGAATACTGATGAAGTGGTCAGAAAGGCACAGAACTTAACACGTAACGGCCCTGCCAATTATTCTCATCAGAAAGAGTAGCGTGAAAGATTTTTCTTCGTCTAGGGGAAGGTTACACTAGAAGTTGCTAAGGGAAAGATGTTCTACGGTCTAATGTTTTTGTAACACACCATCTCTTTTTTATTCTGCTCTGCTCTTTTGTATTTGTCCCTGCTCTTTTGTATTCTGCCATTTGGGGACGGAAGGCAGTCAAGGATGTTTTTGTTGAGTTTTCTGTGCTATGTAAAGTTAATTTAGCACAGAAATTTTTCCACTCCTTATTCCTTTCAATTTTTGCTTCTCTGTGAAAGATGGGGAAGAAAACTACACGTTAGGGCAAGAATTCTGGTTTTGAAAGAAATTAGATCTCTGCTTGGAAATAGAATCAAAAACTTTCTAAATTAGCATTAAAAACGTTGCTTAATTTTTACAATGTGAACTAGGAGTGCTGACAGAATGACAACCTGCGTAAATACAACACATCAAGGTCGCTGCAGAGATAGTGCAGTTCATTACCGCGTTTGTTAGCTAATGAGTAGATGTAACCGACCAAATGAAGTTCTGCCCAGTATGAAATTGTTCACCCTGTGCAGCTCTAGTACACACATGCACAAACACAAAAACTGAGCAGAGAACCATAATGGAGAAATTCATGTGTGACTGGAGAACGAACACAGTCTGGAAAGACTGGAAGGTGAGAAGGAAGAGCAGGGCATTTAAGAAGGGCGTATTATTGGCACTTAGCTTAGCAGGTCACTAGGATCCCAGTACCTTTACATGCAGCTTCTCGGGACGCTCAGGCTGGGGGACAAAGGAAAATGAATAAATCCTAATGAGTCACATAGGTAGAACAGGATGGGGAGGCTGATCACAGCTAGCTCCCAAAGGGTACAAAATGACACTTCCAAAATCAGCAATTGGGCAACCAACCTAAGAAGAATGCAGGTAACATAAGGACACTATAGCTAGCATCCCTTGTCTTCCACAGCATTGCAGAGCATCCCTGACAGACCTCCTGGACACAGGCATCTTGGTGCATGAGTGCTGGGCAGACTCATGTATCTTGGTAATTTCAAGTATTTGGGTATGAGAGTGTAAGAAGTTTTAAAATAGTCACTGTCCCCTCCGATAAGGTTTTGCACTGACACATGCACCGCTGTGGAAACTGCCACTGCAGAAGCAAGCACTGCAACATCCCAACACTGTCATTTCCTGCATTCCTCTTGAAAGAGGCATAAAACATTTTTCCTTCATTAGGATTCCCTGCCCTTTAAGATAGGTGGATTCTGGACATCAGACCTTCTACCTCATGCTGCATTTCCGCCTGTGAGACCTTCTCCAAACTACCCAGTGCTGTATCAACAGTAATAAAGTACTTACTGAAAACACAGGACTAACATCCTTGCTTATGTGGTTTCTGTGGCTGAACTATTCCCCATAACCTCTGTTTAAAGACACCAGTCAAGCAGTCTTTGCACCATTTCTTTAGGAACTTGTGGGAACAGGAATGCCGTTAGTGCAACAGAGAGTAGCTTCTACCATTCCAGCCTTATCCACTGACACCCCTGTGTATCTGTCCCAGGAAACAGCAATGACAGACTCCTGGTGTTCTGTGGTAAAGCCGTCCTAATGCAAGACATTAAAATCTTAAAATGTTTAAGAAATTGTGAAGAGCAGCAAACTGCAGATTAATCCTTAATTGCTTTAAGGCCAGCAACTTTAACTGTAGTATTTTTCTATGCTTAATTAGCTAGGTAGTAGAGTTCTTTCAGGGAGAGGGAGGGGTAGGTGTCTTTAACATTTCCAGGTCTATTATGGCTTCTTCTGAAGCACCCGATATGGACCCCTGCTCAGTGACAGCATCCTACCCCAGATGGATCCCTGTCCTGTCAGACTGCTAGTTCATGTTACCATCTTGAGCGCTGCACTCATACTCTCTGGTACACCACCTGTCACACCTTGGAAGAATCAGCGTAATGAGTAAGAAAAAATTTTATTGTTGCTTTGTCATATAAAATGAATAAATCCTTGATTACAAAGTAAGGGGCATAAAAGAACTATATAAAAGAAACGTGACACAACAACGTACAGTTTTTAAATAAGGAGCAACAGGAATCTTGTCTAAATGCCTTTTCTTGTGATATGTCCCTTCCACAGCTCCATCTCACACAGGCATTAGTACAGCCTGCTATTTCACCACTGCCAGGACAGTGGACAGAATGGCACATTCATCAGCATCGTACAGGGCTGAAATCTTAATCCATACAGGTGAAAGGGTACACAGTCAAAAAAACACCTCTACAGCAGGACATGGATTAAAACCTCTACTTTATCACTCTAACGCCACAGCCCAGGACTCCTGAGGCAGGGGTTTTCAACACCAGGCTGAAGTGGAGGGCCTCTTGGTCCAGAGAACATTCTGTACTGCAGGCAGTGTCACGAAGAAGTATGGACACAGTCCCTCTGTGCCACTGCATACAGCAGCACTTCCAATCAGTTCTTCTCAGGGACACAGATGCCGGCAGTAGCCACAAGGAGCAGTGTTAGACTGAGGCAAGACCTCCCATCGAGGAGCTGCACGATGGGACAGCCACACCACTGGCATTTTCTGGGGAGAGGGGTGAGAGACCCAGACAGCTGCTGAGCTTCCACGCGGAGTTCTTCCACATGGAAAACCACCAGCGAATAACCGAAGACAAACCTATCCATACTGGTCTTATGAGTTGTTCAGGCTCCTCTGTAACCTGAGAACACGCCACGCCAATTAAATGAAAGGGATGTTTTGAATAACATCTTCCTCCCCTCCCTGGAACTGAGATCTTCAAACGTCCCTTTAAATTCCCTCCAGGAAGGTAGGCATTTTACTACCTAACAGGTCCAGGTGACCCTGCTAGCAGTCCAGTTTACACAGTCCCACTGGATAAGGACGTAAGCTGCAACATTCTCTGTCTTCTCTGAACTCACTGGCCCATCCTTGCCCTTGCTGGGTGTTGAAGCGCCTGGTTGAAGATGAGCTTTTTCAGCTGATCCAGTTTATCATCTCTTAAGGCATCCCGTATGGCACTGAAGAAGCCAAAGTAGTGCTGGAAGTTGTGCATCATGAGCAGGACGCCAGCCAACAGCTCGTTGGTCACAAGGAGGTGATGGAGGTAAGCACGAGTGTGCCTCTGACAACAGTAACAGGTGCATCCTTCCAGCAAAGGACCAAAATCATCATGGTATCTAAGGAAGAAGCAATGTTGGATAACATCAAAGGTAAGACGACCCATTCATGTAACAAAAAGTATCCAGTTACTACATGGCCTTTGCAGGGACCCGAGCCTTGAGGGCTGGAACCTCGTTGCTTTAAGATGTGTCGACATCTAAGCCCAGCACCACTGACACAAAGGAGTAACAGCATTCAGGAACTCACTACGGAGGCAAGAAGCCACACATTTAAGTCACAGGATAATTTCAACTGCATCACCGCTAACAGCAGAGAGAAGCCTATCTGTGCCTTCCCTGACAGAAAAGCTGCAGCGCAAGACTCACCTCACTAGCTATCAGCCAGTCTACAGAAGAGGAAGCTATCAGAAACAAGAATTTACTGATTCCACTATTCACAGAACTGTATTCGCCTCTACTGCGAGATGCACTATTCTCACAAAACAGGGAGAGGACAGAGCAAATCAACAGCTGAGCACTCAGCCTAGCAGCAGCTGTGAAAAAGAAGAAAGAACAGGCCAAAGTTTTTGTGAACTATCCAGAAATTGTGGGTACCTTCCTCTGCAGGTGCCCAAACTGAGTCAGAAAGTGGAGGCTCTGCCATTGTTTAAATAAAATCTTGCATCTGAAAATGACTCAAGTTAGTTAGACGCAGAAGACCAAAATGATCCTCAGACAGCCCTTGTCAAACTGCTTGTCCTTCAGCTGGAACATTGCTACAACCGCAGCACATCTACTGGATAAGCAGTGAGAAAACCTCTGGCTTAAGATCAGGCAAACGACAGTGCTTTCAGCCATACGCTGCTGCTGTATGCCGAGCTACAATGATTGTCTGACACTCCCCGTTCAATGTCCAAAAGTACTTTACTTCCTTCAACAGCTTCATGTTTTGTGAAGTCTCCCATCCAACCACTGATCACATGCAATCAAATACAGACGACGAAATCATAGTATTTCCTGGCACAGCTGCAAGTACCCTCCTCACAAACTCTGGTACCTTTTGTCCTTCAGAAATATCTCAAATGGCGTCATTTCTGGGTCAGCTTTGGAGATTCCATCCTGGTCTTCCTCAGCACCATTTTTCTCAAGGTCCTGGGCCCCGTTTTGTCTTAAAACTGTTTTAAATAAAAAGACAACAGCCCTTTATCAACAGATAGCAAGGGCAAAAGAAGGGTAGCAACCCTACATTATTTCTGCTTCTCTCTTACCAGATGAAAACTCCTGCCACAAGTTTCCACCTCCTTCCTATAGTAAGCAACTATTTTTCTTTAATTATCATAGGTTAGTTAACAGAAACACAATTTTAGATGATTAAAATAGCAAGAGACAAGTAAAAACTAATCTATTAAACCTAATGAAGAGTTAGAGCTGAAATAACAGCACAACATGTTGCTGCTCTACTGAGCTGATTTCTTAATAAAATGCCAAAAATATTTCCAGTCTGAACTGCATGCTGAATAGAATGCAGTCACCTGAACAAATCGATTTTATTGAGGTTTTGTTAGAATAGACAGGCAACTAATCTGCATTCAATCATTCTACTTTCCATGCTGTCAGTCTCAAAGATTTAGATTATTTTTGTTTGTTTGTTTTTTTAAAAACAATTGGAACCAAAGAGGCCGATAGCATCAATGCAGAAGATATAGATTCCATATATCTGTCTTTTCAGCAGTCTACCTTAAAAATAAAAAATCACCCCATAATTTTGTAGGTTTGCATTTTTAGGCTTGTTCTCGAGTAGGAGATGTTTCTGGAAGCACCAATATTACTACTGTTTGCACAATCCATGTCTACGAAGTGTTACACAGACACAGAACAGAGGTTGTCCCTACTCATAATCTTTTGATTTAAGAATAAGGTGAGACGAGGTAAAGAACAACAAACAAGGAGAAGGGTTTAAAAAAAAAGAAAAAAGAAAAAAAGCAGCAAGCACAAAGAAACAAAATGTTCTGTTCTATTCACCTGGTTTTGAATTATCGAGGCATGAACAGAACCTAGGTTCTACCTAGGAGGAAAAATGTAATATGTTTTCCTGTATTAAGAACATTTACTAAGTCCAAAACAAGATGACTGCTTGAAATGTGTTTAATACATGCTTTAGCGGTTGCTACATACGCTCCTATCTCATAGTTTAATGAGGTAATGCGTTATGAACAACTTGTTTTTGTTCTGATATGAGCTGATGAATGCAAGAGCTGAGAGGAAAGCTGCCTAAAGAAACAGGATCCCTAACTTTGGTCAGCTAGAAAGGAGAAGGGACTTAAAAATTTTTATTTTTATTTTTTAAAAACACATTCAGCTAAATGTAGAGATCAAGTATCACAGCAGAACTCCACACAAATAGGTCCAGCCTTCACTGCTAACGCTAACAGAATATTTGTCAGTGGTGTCAAACAGTTCTAGTGAGGGCAGATAAACACAGTTAAGCCTATAGAAACATCTATTCAGTAAGTGTTTGTGAAATCATTAAGTACATTTTGGCTAATCAGACATTCAGATGATAGGCTGAGACCTCAAGTTCCCCTCAATAGGTTTCACACCAAAACACCCCACCCTTCAAAAGCAACACCTGACAGCTGGATTTCCGGTTTTCCAGTGGTTGCTGCACTTCATTCAGGGCCAAAACCCTCAGACACAGATTCCTCCAAAGTATGAATTATGCTTGCCACAGTACTGGCTGATACAGAAACAGCCTACCTGCTGCTTCAGGATCTGGATGGTAATCATAGCCAAAAACCAAGGCACAGCCTCGCTCCGTCGCCTGGAAGGGAAAGAAGCTCTCAAAGATGTCCACTCCCCGTTCAACACACTCAAGTACCTCATCTGGTTTGCCCACACCATGGATGATTCTGTAAGAGATGCACAAGAAGACAAGTCTAGAATATCCTGAGCAGAAGCAAGCAGGTACCTCAAGGAAAAGAGGCCTGTGGAACACCAGCAGCTTAACCCTGCAATTGCTAAACAGAAGGCAAGTGGATAAAACAGTCCATTGCTCAGAGTGCTGCATGCTGCCACGTCCTCACCTCCAACCTACCCAGTATACGACAGGCTTTTCCTTATCTGCCACCTGGAAGACAGCACTAATCACTCAGAAGAATCTCATTCTATCCATTATGTTTGAAGCGATTTAGTTCCTTTCACAACCACTTAAACACATTTAAATTCAAAATTCACCTAAAAGCTATACCTTAGTACAGATATTTTCCTTAGTCGTATTTTTTCCCCTAAGTAACTACTAGTTACCAGACACATGCACCCCTTTGCTTGGTAACTGTTTAGGAGACAGTCTAAAAAGACTTCATCAAGAGCAGCAGAAACAGCAGTAGACAGCTGGTCAAAGACACGAGTCCTTCAGGTGACAGAGTTCTCCAGGCACTTGAAGAACTACCTGGAGGAGAATGTACTAATGAGAGGTGTTACTGGAAATAGAAAGAAGTTCCTTGCTTTTTTTCTTCCTTCCTCTCTACACTCTGCCTGCTCAAATATACTTTTTGAGCCTCACTGATGCCCTTTATTCTACAAACAATGTCTCTGATTCTCCAAAACAAATGATTTACCCAAAAACCTGGGCTGTAACATCTACTGGGATATGGCATTAAGAGCCAGGAAGAGCCCAGCTGGATTGCTATCAGTGGTAGCAGAGATCCTGCTGTCAGCCAAATTTAGCTGGTAGCTTCCCTAAGGGTTGGTGAAGCAGAGGAGAACAGAGCAGTGCCTGCTCTCCTGCAGGTGCATGGCTGGGCTGACAGCAGTAAATGCTAATGTAGGGCAGTGATCTAAACAGATAATTAGGAAAATACACAGGGGCTGACAAATGAAGTCACAAGATGCCATTTTTAGTCACTTTTCTAAGTACTTGAATTAATCTGATGAGCACAGAATATGGATAGAAAAAGATTTACTGCATGAGTGTCTTCTGTTTCAGGCTCTTATGAAAGGGAGAATATGATACTCAATAGTTAAAACAGTAGCTCTGCATATGTGATCAAAACCCTCGCTAAAATTTATCTTTGAACAGGTAAGGACAGAAGTTTGTTCTTGCAAGGGTTCCGCCCCTGTTGAAAAGGAAAATAACTTTAACCAAGAGACTTCCACATCGTTAGGTACCTGAAGGGACCCTAAGCATTACGTTCATCAGAACGCTTCACCAGTACAAAAAGCCATTCCTTCTCAGGTAAAGCCCAGGAAGTGTTTGCCTTCTAAAGAGTTTCATATCGGGGTGGAACACAGCTGCAAAACAGCCTCTCCAGCCAGAATGGCAAGGGTGATGCAGGCAAGCAGGAGTGTCTGAAATTCAACAAGACCCCCTAAGGCAAACCAGCTTTCTTCCTGCAAAGAGGTCAGAAACACTTGTCTTAACCAGACAAGCAAACTACTTGATAGATGAGGCAGATGCTCTGGTAGCCACTGAGGTTAGCTGAGCAGATTGGACTCTAATGCTCCTAGGGGATCTTTTTAAGTAGCTCAACCAGACAGGATGGCAACAACGCAGCAAGCTTTCTAATTGTCAGGAAAATTCAAACCCCAGGCGCCACTAAGCATGAACAAGCTGCAACACCAGGCACATGCTTTTGCATTTTACTTCTTTTTGAACACCATCAAGGTAGAACAATGCTCAGTTAGCTGAGGGCAGCACAGCTACAGAAAGACAATGGAGCCTGAGTCATTCCCTTCAGGAAATGATGAAAAAAGCACCCATGCAAGAGCAGCAGCAACAGAAGTAGTAAGAGCAACCCAGAACACATACAAAAGCCAGCAAGCTCAACCCAATCCTAAGAAACCCCTCCACCTCTGAACCACTAGCAAACATTAGCACACATTTTCTGGAAGCATTTAGTTACTCTAAGTCATTTATAAGAGTCAGGAATGCTGCCACTTCTGTCCAGACTCCAGCACGGATCAGATGGGCATAAACGACAACTCAGAATATACTGCAGTCCCCACACTACGCCAATCCAAGCAGAGAACGTGACTCTTTTCAGCCAGGCTGTACCAGCTCTGGTAATTCACAGGCTCAGTGCCTCAGGTACTAGGTCAGAGGCGGCTGCTATGTGATCACGTAAGCACTTACTGATTCTGTCAGCACCCCTCTCTGCTCTCCTCCAGCTCAGCCTGGGTAGAATTGGAAACATGACAGCTTTTCTGAGAAGAGGTCCCTGTAGAAAGGGTTAATAACTTTTTGTTCTAGCTGAACTTCCAGTAGACCATGGCCTCAGAGGCCAAATGCAAACAGTCCAGACAACAGCCCAAAATATCCTACCTATATTTTTTCCTAAAAAAAATTAAGACTTGAACTCAAATTTGATTATTCTCCAAATGTGGGGAATACTCAAATCCACAGCGTAAGCACAGCTTGGTGCCAGTTACAACTAAAAATTGGAACAAGGATTGAAGTCTGCAGCCTGACAGTGGTAGAATATATTGCATCCTGGCACACACACACACAGTGCTGTGCAAGACCATGACCATTTCCTACAGTGATACTGCACAGCAGCCTGTAAATGCTCCTCATAAAAGGAGGGATGGACTTCTTGGGATGTCGTCCACAAAACTTACCTTGGTTTATCCTCTGGCAGCTCTGCTGTGACAGAAGCTATCAGTTTCAACTTGGTCTCCTTGGCCATGGCACATCCCTGGAAGCCATCTAGCAGAAAGCCACCCACAGGTCGCTTGGCAGTCTCCCTGGCTGATCTGAGCCTCTCTTCCAAGATATCTCCACCTTCAATTGCCCCAAACATTATACTTCCTTGCAGTTCCTGGCCCAGAAGAAAGCTACAAGTGTTAGAGAGTTCTGCCAAAGACATACAAGATCTCACAGCCCAGACTCCAGATGCCTGCTACTTAAACCCCACGTTCCCAGGAACTTGGAAGAGCCACAGCTTTTCACCCCACGTAAGACCAGTCCCCACATAACACTGTGAAGTTTTCGCGTAAGGTAGAAATGGGATTGGGAGAGACAAGATTCTGTTCCTGTCCTTGACACTAACGGACTGAGAATTGTAATGCCATTCTTTCCACCTCTCTACAGAAGGAAATAACGACAGATCATTTTTGTACACCAGCGTTTCGTAGATGTCCCCTCAGCACTACACACATCAGTGCAGAATACAAAGCAGATGCAATTATCCTGGCTGTCAGACACCAGAGCTCCATCTGATTGCCTTTCAGGGGATACCAGTACCAGCTCCTGCAGCCACTTTTCCTTTGTAACACAAATTTGGATAATTTGTCCCCTTTCACCAACAAAAGGGAAGGAAGTTTCAAGCCTCCTGGAGAAAATAAAGAATAGCACTGGCAAATCCTGGCAAGTCCCCCCTCGCCTGGAACTGAAAGGTCTTCAGAGCAAAAAGATGAGTTGACTCAATCTGAATGAGAAGATCCTACTTTGCCCATGTATATAGCATGAAGGTAAGTGAAAGAAAGGCAAAATTGAATTCTCCCAAACTAGCAGAAATTGGTGTCCTGTAGAAGGAAGCAAGTTAAGAAAAGAGAACGGCAGAAGGAAAACCTACTGTGCTACTGATCATACCTCCTCCAGGACTGCCACCTGGGCATCCTCCGATATACATGCGTGACAAGACTTCCTGCTAAATCACGTCCTGGAGCTGGCCCAGAGCGCAGCACAGACCAAACAGCAGCTGCTGCCATGACATCTTTGGGACCTTACCGGTGATTTCTCCAGCAGCTGAAGACATATATCCAGGAAGGAAAGCGACCTATCCACAGACTTCTTGGCCCTTTTTCTACTAACTTCCCCAGAAATGGTGTCTCCGTCAGAGATGCACTGGAACCAGTCTGGCTGGATAGCGCGCTGTATGTCCATAAACTTGGAAGCTGTCATTTCCATGCGCCCTGAGTTACCCCACAGGGACACTGCCTGTCAAGGAAGAATAGGGATGAAGGTTTGTGCAAAGGTTAACAGATCTTAAGGGTCAAAGGAGAGGAGAGGTCTGGTGAAACACCAAATACTAGAGTGACGCTACATAAACTCTCCAAGAGCATGGCTCAGATAACCACCTGCCCTTGGCACAACAAATGAATGAGATAAACGACCAAGTTGGCTTCACCAAAGAGTATCCCAGAAATCCCATCACACATACTCAGCAAAGCAACTTCCCAAGGTGTCCGAAGTCTCCGAGATAGAACAGATGGCCTATCATCACCCAAATTGGTGGGAGAATTGGGGCGGGGGGAATTGAGAAAGAAGAAAAGATTTAATTCCCATCAAACTTATGTTTTCATCCCATGAAGAGCAGCAAAGGCTGTAATGGGAAATACAACTCACTAGTTTTCTGTACGCAGTAACAAAAGCAGCAGCTATTTCCTCTTCTAAGCAGTGAATTCACACCACCCATGTGAACATACATGTATACATAAAGCGCACAGACACGCTGGGAAGAACACAAAAACTTGTTAGGCAATTTAATCTTAGAATCCAATGTTATTATAGGTCCCAAGTTCAGCCACTTAAGGGACTGAAATACCAAATGTAAAAGAAATACAGAGCTTTCAAACCAAACAACATAAGAAATGGCAGGCACTCTTCAGATTGTACACACAGTCTCCTCAGTCTCCTCACAGGCTTTCTGATCTGTGTGCGCACATTGGCCCCCATCTTCCGTCACTACGCCATACTATCCTCGTAAAAGATTTTAAAGCAAGACAAAAGCATCTGCACAGAGAGGTTATGGCACATGAACATATCTGGCCTAGCAGATGTCACCATTCAATTTGCCAAATGTTCAAGTGCACACAATGCTACTGGAGCCACTGCAACTATCCACCGTGTTTCATCCTGTTCTGTGGAACTGGTAATTAACTCGTGAGTGCAGCTTGGCAGCTCCTTTCGTTCTACTATTTTTAGACTTGTGACACCGCTGCTCTAAAACTTTAAAGGGGCATTCAATAGGTTAAGTACCGGGCTTGAGCCCTTTAGAAGTCAGTTCTTTTCATCTGTAACTCCCTTACTGATTTTTTTTTTTTATGAGGAAAAGTTTTCAGCTCTCTGAAACACAAGCGTTATGGGAAATTCTGGGGGGCTGAGGGTTTAAACACATTCTCCCGGCCTATGTCAGCAAGACAGATTAAATGACATTAAATTCTCCTCACGCATACAATTTACAAAGTGAATTTGATCAGCTGGTGCAAAAAAATGCTCTGTTCATATTTTTATGTCTGGTCTCCACAGAAAGCAAAAGGACTGCATAATCACATTGTGTATCTGTCCGTCCATCCACCTCTCCTAATTACTTCTGACATCACCAGATGATTTCTCTAACTGGGTAACACAGAGACAGACAAAAGTCTCCAAAGTAATAAAAAATTTTGTAAATTTCCCATTAAAAAAGCAACTCCAAAGGAGGGAGACCACAAATTAGTACTTGCAGAGCAAGCGTAACGCAGCAGCGCAGCTATACATTGCTCTGCAGCAACATGTTGGTAGTACTTGTTGCCTCTCATGTGAGAGTGTTGAGAAACAACCCGAGAAAGCAGCAAGAAAGTCAAAACTGTTACAGCCAAAGGTCACAAAGTGTAATCAAGTCTGGTTACCTTCACTCTGCTGTCCAGGGGAAAAAAACGCTTTAATAAATAAAATAGCCATGCCACTAAAGCCCTAGGTGGCTTAGACACCTGACAAAGAACATTACATGGTGATTATTTAAATCTAGCATGTGTCAGGCTTTCCGGCACAGAATCCAGCAGAGCTTTCTGTCCATCGCTTTCAAAGAGCTTTCATAAGCATTCGTCAGCACAGATCCAGCTGCAGAAAGACAACTCACTGGCCTTGCAACCAGGTGATGAAAGTCTTCACCAACCTCCCCCCCCCCAAAAAAAATCAAACCTGCAATACCCTGGTTCCTAGCAGCAAAGAATACACAGTGCAAAAAAACTGTCTGGCAGGGGTTATCCTCTCATTCAGTGACCTCTTACCATACCCAAGCAGGCCTCAGGACTGACCACATCTAAGCAGGTGCCAGGAGCAGCCCCTCCAGGCCAAAGCTGCAGAGACAGCAGGTAGTGTGTGGACTGCATGAGGAACACACTCATTTGTAGGATGGAACTGGCAAAGGCCCACAAAGCTATGCACTCCTGGGTTGCTGAGACGTCTTCCTGCAGAAATACTAAATTCTTCCCCTTTGTGGGCCTGTAGCAGACTATAACTGAAGACAGGGTTTCAGGTTTACTACTTATCAGTGGCATCACTGTAAGCTTGTTCAGCATGTAAGCCAGAACACGTGTTTTCTTTTATAACCATACTAACCACAACAGCATGAGAGTCCAGAGCTCTCCTTCCCATCTGAATCGTCACTTAACTGTTCCGGGAACGCACTGCCAAGTAAGAAAACATCCAGCTTTATTTAGCTGGAGGTATGAGCACGTTAGTGACCTTCTTCTTAGTGCAGAGACTTATTTTTCTCTAGCGCGTGAACACCGTCTTGTAGCTGTCTAAGCACACCCACACAAATGAGGGGTACAGACTGGCAGCTCTTGCTGGGAACTTTAAGTGCGCTCTTTCAAGTCTTAGCAGTTACTGTACCTTGTTAGTGTTGTAGCCAGACGGACAAGGAGTGACTGGGTCATGAAGGGAGCAGTACAGCACTGTGTCTGGCATACCTGCGAACACAGCAACAGAGCAGAGCTTCATGAACCAAAACAAAGCTAATGCAAAGGCATGGTTTGTGAATTTGCAAAAGGGAATAGGGTATCCTCCCACAAATAACCCAATAAATCCCTCCCCTGTGGTTCTTCTGCAGGACTGACAAAGAAAAACATTGCTCCACTGATGTTTCAGCACCAAAGAAAGCAGCCATACTTTTCCTCCAGCTTTACTGGCTACAGGGAAGAGAGTGCAACATAAGGACAAACTATGAAACAACACCCTTTGGTTCTGCAAGCTACGTAGCCCCTCTAAGATTTATTTATCTTTCTTCTTGATTAATATTCCTGCTACTAAAATTCACCAGACACAATAGCTGACTCACTGGACCACTCAACTGATACACTGGAGACATCTGACACAATCTAAATAGAGCAACAGCCTCAAGCCTAGAATTTTAAAAGGAAGGACAACATATCGTGAGAGAACAGATCAGCTACAGAAATGAGATTTATCATCTCTACCAGACTGGAGGTTTCAAATGTCATATGGTTAAGTTAGACTGTAACAGTAATGACACAGTTTTCTCTTCACAGATAGGCACTGAAATTGGTGAAGCTTCCAAGAAGTTTCAGATAGAAGGGATTTTGAATTTTTCTTGATGGAATAAGTTGTCGCAAGGTAATCAAAGTTTATCAAAAACTGCATGCAAACTTACTTTCAAAATCCAAGCCATAGCTTTGCTTGTGTAATGAATGAAATGAACGTCCAAAAACTTAAAGTGCTTTTTAAAAAAACTTGGTCTCAGTACATAGGACAAAAATGCTTAAGTTGTGTTTTTTGTGTGTGCACGTGTGGGGGTTTTTTTATTTTTTTAAACAATATATGTGCAACTAGCACATACAAAACATTCATAAAAATACCTCAGGTTTGACAAAAAAGTATTAACAACTTAAAAGTTATTTTTCTTGCATAGCCCGACAGACTTATATGTTAAGAACTGTCTGTATATTACAGAAATTAAACAGATGCTCCACCACTCCAACAGGATTTACCATATACCCACTATAGCCCAAGACACCTAGACAAACAGAGAATCCCAGAGAAGCTTGTTGACCTGGCTGGTCATCCTCCAGATCTCTGAGCTACCTCCCCAGATAGAAATACTGACTATGAATACAGATATTCACGCAACATGCCAACTCTACATTCACCGCACACTCAGGTTCCTTCACCATCTGAGCCCAACAATAGTGATCTTGGTTGCACACTGCATGTGGTCAGGCCTTTACCAATCTGTAATGACAGCCAGGGGAAAAAAAACTACGACTGCCACAAACAAAGGAACTGTGGCTTTGCTCACCCTTAGCACCAAGGTAAATTCCTGTTCCAAGAAGACAGAGTACTGGGACTGACAAAGACTACAAAGGCTTGGTGCAGTAGCTGAGGATTGTGCTAACACTGACTGTTTTATACACAACTTGCAGATACTTGAATGCACTCCTAAAACTGACAGTTCATCACGGAAAAATGGAAGGCAAGCATAGACAGCAAGTACAGTCTGATTGCTAAACTGACAGGAATAAAGAATGGGAAGAACAATCTTCTCCAGTCACTTGTTTAGCTCCTCAAAGCTCCTGCAAATCCAACACGGGTCCTTCCCCTAACATCCTCAAGAACAGCTTTGAGGCAGAAGTGTCCACCAGCTGTGACTGATTTGATGTTGGGTGCTTTGCCCATTCTTCATTCTGGATGAAGATTTTTAAATTTTCCTCTTCAATTATTCTTCACACTGGATTACAATTTCCTGCTGGGTCAGATGAAACCAACTGCTTTATGATAATCAAGAAAATACAGCCTGAGCAGATAGACACTCTCAGGGAATTATTTAGACAGCTGTACATAGAAGGCTGTTTTCAGGGCAATTTTTAATTCTCCTCATAGAAAGAGTCAGAAATTGCACTTAGCAAGATTCATTTGCAGCACTGACTGGGTTACTGCAACACCCTTCTCAGCTCTAGTCTCAACTTCTGATTTAAGTTCACTACAGTCGGTGCTGAAGCCCCCACAAGGAGAACGTTAGGGGCAGAAAAAGAGAGGGAACACAAAACTGCATATTTTTGTACTCTGTTTGAAAGATTTCTGGCTATACTACTGACAACATCCTATTTTAAGCCCTCCTTAGTGCCAATTTGAGAAAGAAAAAGCCGAGATGCGGAAAGCCAGTGCCTAGGCTTAAAAATGCACCACTGGCATCCATCTGTGTTCTCCCTCCAGACACACATGCAAACACGCACACATCATGTTTTACCTATAAATTTGGCAGCTCCTTCTTTATATTCTTCCAGGACTTCATGAAGCTCTGCCCTGCATCCAGACACAGAAACACGGTAAGTAAGCAAACACCTGACAAGAGAGATCGGTGGTTTCACAACCAGGGCTTCCCTTTCCATAGCCGGGCGCCTCCGGACTGGGGCTGCTTTAGGCACTGAGAGCTGCCACCTAGCTATCAGGCAGCCAGCAGGGACACACGACAGCGACACGGGGCTCACGAATCAGGGCTCACAAGCGGGGCAGGACGCTTGTAACTTCGTGGCGAAGTACACGCTGCTCGGCGACACTACTGACGGGCGCCAGCCCAAGCAAGGGAAAGGATGGCAGCGCTGGCAACCCGCTGCTCCCGCCGCTCG
>VXAL01018026.1:389836-419970 GCA_013399475.1 Chauna torquata | reverse complement strand
CCCTAACGGTTTAAACGGTTTAAGCGGCCGGGGCGGGGGTCTGGGCGTGATGGACAGGTGAGGCGCCACCTTTTTTGGTTTTGTATCCTTTAGCTTGCTTTTTTTTTTTCCCTTCCAGCCGGGGTTTGACGCTGACGGCGCGGAGTGCTGGATCAAGGTGCGGTAGCTCCCTCACCACGCAGCCGAGTAATGCGGTAGCTCACTCGGGAGTCAGGTACCCCCTGGTCACGCACAAAGCTCATGGGTCAAGCACAGAACTTGCTGTTGGGCAGTACTGCAGGTTGCGTGTAGAAGTAATACCAGAGATTCACTCTGAAGCCTCTTCTCCTCCAGCTACAGCCGCCCTTGATCAAGGAGAAAGAATAAGAGTAGGAACTTCCCTTCGCATCACTTCCTTGGGTACCTCCATCCTCCCACCCCAAGCGTGCTTCCCAGGGCAGGCGGGAGTCCGCATCTGCCTCCTCATTACCCAGCCTCCTGTATCTCGTTCTGGTTGCCCTACCACAGAGGGAAGAAGTTCTCCAGAAACATGGGCTGTCCGGGTTGCAGGTGTTGTGTGTGAAACCACAGTGATGAGTCAGGACCATTTGCTTCTCAGAGAGATGAATATGGGGCAGAAAATCATTTGGATGCATCGGCCAGCCTGGTTATGACAAAACACTGATAGCAACTTTCATAGTTGGTGGTTGCAGGGGACTAACTCGGCAAGTCTCCATTCAGCCCTCAGGGGCTGGGTGTTTGCATTCTCCCAACATGTTCTCCAATTGCTATGATTGGCGGTAATTGCCAAATGAATGCTTATTACTTAATCATTTCTAAGTGAAATTTCTCCAGTCAATCAAGAGCAGTTGGAGAAACGTGTTTCAAAAGAAATCTATTTCTTGTAACAGCCATACTGTCTTATGTGACAGACGCACTGATGTTTGTCTCTCTTGAGGAGAAACCTGGATGTAGGAAGTTTAAAAATGAATATACATAAATCCTTAGAAATGTTTTTTCTTTCTTTAATTTAAAGAGAGTGGAGCAAGCCTCTGAGTATGCTGTCTCTGAAGCTTTTTCCCTTCAAAAGCCAAGGTATCCACAAGGGCTTTGTGGTCCTGTGACAAGGTTGGAAACTGTAGAACAGCTGCAAGATCGTGATGATGCCTGTAAGGAAGGTGAGCTGAAACACTGCTTGCCACAGACTGCCTGAAATGAACTCTTCTTGATCCAGCACTGTGGTTCTGCTCTGAACAGGCTGTTACAAAGCTGTAGACCAAAAGAAACAGTTCACAGTAAGACAGGTTGGAGCCTTTCATCTAAGGGAGAAAGGCATAAAATAATAATTTGGTGGAGTTCAAGGTAGACCTTAATTAGCATACCTAAGAGAATGATGAAATCCCTGTCTCCTGGAAGTTTCAGGTCAACACAAGGATGAATAGTGCCTTTGAAGATCTGGTCAAATACAAGTTACTGGGCAACAGGAAACTCGATGAAATTACCTGACATATTTTTGACAGCAGGCCAGATGTGAAAATGGAGTGGCCCTATGTAACTTTCACATCTATGAATAATTGTGTGGTTTTGCTTTGATTCCCATGCAAAATTTTCCTTGCTAATTAACTAACTAAATATTCCCTTTGTAATGTGTGCAGACACAAGTGCTTACTGAAATCTGAAAGTAAACTGTGGTACGCTTAAAAAAATGATTCCCCATCCATGCGAGAAATACATCTGCAGTGTAAAGAGCTGGTAGGAGATAGGATTTTACAAACAGAGTTAACCATTCTTTTAAGACTCAACAGTGAACTATACAGAAAGAAATGAAGACAAGTCTCTTGAGCATCCACTTCAAAAAAAGAAGTCAGCTTTTTCACTTGTAAGCATCGGCAGTTCAACTAATAGCACGGAGTACGCGTATATGCTTATCGTGCGCTCCCTGAATATGTATAGCATAGTGGCTCAAATGTTCAATTTCGTATTGAACATAAAACAACCTTGGCTGTACATGTGGAAAATATCTTAAGTGCCTGCAAGTGCAGTGGTGAAACATTTGAGTTATCTGAGTTATGGATTACTTCGTATGAATTCCATTTCCTTGGTAAGTGGTATTATAATCGCAAGAGTGATCTAAATGTCCAAAGAATCTTGCAGGGAGAAAATGAGGTGGAGAAGAATTTGTGACATATATGACAGGGAAAAAGTTTGCCATGTTCTCTTCCTGTTCTTTGATAGATGAGGAAGACAAGAACAGAATTATTAGCCCTATTCCATTTTCTGCTGCAGTTCAGCTTTCAGTCGTTTTAGAATGTCTTCCCAGCATGTGATATAACTGTCCCAGAGACAGAATCTTGCTAGTTTACACTTACCCATATTTTTTTAAAGCTAGTAAAGTCATCGGTCTCTTTCCTTGTGACAGCCCAAGAGCTGCTCAGTAACTGGATGAAGTCCAAACTGCAACTGGAGCTGATGAGTGATGAAGAAGCAGAAGTTGACTCTGTCCTCCTGGAAAATCCTTCTACAGCCCTTCTGAAGTATGAGCGGTTTGATGGTAAGAGCACAATAAAGCAGTTCTTGGCTCCCTTTCTGAGGACGTGGTGGGGAAGGGAGATGGGCCTCACAGCTTGTCGGACTGACAGATACAGATCTCTGAGGCCAGGATAATGGACTTAGTAGAAACAAGATTACAGATGAAGATTTTTCTCCCCCAGCTCTTACAGCAGCTTGCTGTAGGGCTGCACAAATGTACCTCATAAACATTTTGATGTCTCCCTTTGTAAAAGAAAAATTTTATTTCTGTTGCTTATGGGTATGTGTGAGTCCTGTCAAATTTATACAGCAATTTGAGATGCTCAGAAGCAAGGCAGTGAAAAATGGACAAAATGTTGTTACTGCTCTAGTGTGTTCAATGGGAGACTGATTAAGACTCTTTGGGGATAAATGGAGTACAGTCAGTGTGTCTGCTTTCATCAGAAATGCATTCACAGCCTGGAAAAGTGATCCCTTTAATTACATTCGGCTTTGTGATCTGAGACAGGGGTTTTATTCATTTCAGACTAGCTTGAGATGATTTGAATTCGTCATTTCAGACTTGTGCAGCTACCTGGAACATGAATTGGAAAGTTCTTCCGTCCAAGAATACCTACAGCATCTTTTGCAGAGTGAAGTTGTGAACTGTGGGATAGTGGAAGACCTTAGACTTGAAGACATGAAGGGAAAACAAAAACTTGCAGATCCACGAGTAACCATGGAGCTCAGACACAAGCAGGTGTGCAGGCAAGGCAGCACAGTTAAAAGGAACAAGATGGAGGATTATAGGATTAGAGTAAATGCTCAGTGATACTTCCCCAGTGTTCTCTCCCAGCCTGCAATAATCTCTGACCTGGAGGCAAATACCCTAGGATACTCTGCCAAGGTTTAGTTACTGCATTTCCGCTTGCATGTTAGCCATTCACAGTAGCTTGCACAGTCAACTTTCCCTGTTCAGGTGAACTTTCACTATTTTATGTATTCAATTTTCCCTCTTTCTGAACACTGACAGGAAAAGGCACCAGACCCTCAGTTCTGAGTCTGCTCCCACCACATAATGCTGGTTTAACCCCACTCTTAAATAGAGGTTTTTACTGGTCTGAGAACAGAACCAATCCAGTCAGTGACAGCTGTGGATGGGGTTGCATGCTTCCCACCCTGTCAATTTACAATGAACCTCAAATTCTTCAGCCTTTGGCATCTGCTTTGACTTTTGCTGATTTCCTCCTTCCCAGGTGAAAGAAAATCGACTGAGGCGTCAGAAGGCACTAGAGCTTCAGAGACGAGAAAAGTCCCTGAAGAAATCCATTCTGTCTGAGGCCAAGCTCCAGATACAGGAAGAGGACAGAAGGAAGGCCCTGAAGGCCAAGATGGAGGAGGAGGAGATCCAGAGGGAAATGGTGAAACTGCGAAAGGAAATGGCTGAGAAGAGACAAACCATGGCAGAAGCATGGAGAATGTAAGAGGGATAGGGGGGCATGGGAAGCACCGTATGGAAGAACAACGTCTCTTATTAGCACCTTTTGGTAAATGTAAGAGGTGTGGTGTCCCAAAGGAAACATTTTCTGTTCCTCTGTCTCCAAACACTCCCCAAACCTTTTATTCCTTTGCTACTGACTTCAGTGGCAGAATTTATCATTACTGAGAAGATGGGCTAAAGATGTTGTTAGACTCCCTTCAGCCATTAGCAGTGTGTACACAGAATCACAAAGTAGGAGTGTGTTTGCACCACTGTGCATTCTCTCCATCAACTCTGTGGCCACATCCAGCCCTATTAGTGTTTAGTACAGCATGACAACCAGTATACTGGAGAAAATGAATGAAATGCTGCCCTGCCTAGAATAGTCTATGTATGTCGAAAATCTATCGCTTAATAGACTTCCTCTCCTGTGAGAGAATAAAGTGCATTGTTGGCTAAGAATTCTGCAGAGAGATGCTCTTTCCTTCTGCTGAGCTTGGATTGCCACAGTGATGTGACTTGCAGGGATGCCATTTATTTACTTAGGCAGCCCTAAGATCCTAAATCTTTTTTTGCAAGTCATTTATTGAAATTAGGCTGTTCTCTAAGAAGGCTAAGTTAAGTAATCAGCAGCTTTCTAAGCTCTAGAGGTCATTCTGTTAGGATTGGCAAAAAAAGGGAGCGAGATCTGTACTACAGTTATTTTCCTCATTGTATTAGATCTTGATGTTTGCTCACTTTTCAGGGAGGGGAAGAGACAAGAAAAAAGCCAGAAGCTGTCAGTGCAGGAGGTGTCTATTACTGTGTCACCGCCCCTGGGCCTGAAGAAAGAAGAGCAAGGAAAGGAGAAACAGCGAAGGGTTCAGGAGCTGCTGAGCAGGACTCATACCAATAAACAGAGAGTAAGCATCACCGTCCTTTTATCTGAGGCTCTGAACTACCTGCCCTCAGCTACTGTTTGAAAAATTGAAGTAAAAAGTCCTGATTATCAATTTTTTTTCCTTTTTCCAAGCTCTCCTCCTGATATCAGAAAACTAGAAAAGCAAGGCAAGAAATATAAGACTAGGAGCAAGAAATCTTAAGCCTCCATACCCAGTGTGTCTGGGTCTCAAGTGTACCCAGTGGGAGATTTCACTTAGAATTGTGGAAAAGATGTCACTTCCAGAACAGTTGCAAACACAAAGACTTCTTCAATTGAGAAACAGGCAGATGTAAAGAGGAGGCTGTAAGAGCAAGATTTGCTTTCCCTTGAGGAAGGAAGTAAGAGGGGGGGCAGGGGGGGAAGTGGCACAAGAAGGCGTGAGAAACCCTACTGTGTATGGGAAGATATTTTAAAGATTGCCTTGAAGACCAATCTTCTTGATTGGTGAACAGGGATAGGAAAGAGAAGCGCTGAGGGCCCAGGCTGACTTAGAGTTTTCTCCAAGAAGTGAAGTATGCCAACATATCCACAGTAGCAGGTTCCCCAAGGATCCATTCCCACCAGGTGCAGTAGGATATTCTGTGATATTGCAACAGCTTGAGACAAACATGCCAATTTCAGTCATTTCTAGTAGGAAGCTATTTCTTTTACTCTGGTTATTGACTGTTACTCCCCTAGTTTTGAAAAATAGCACAAGAGTAGTGCTGTGAAGGGAAATAAAAACACAAGTCTCCTGCAGTCCTGAACCCACCTACCTGTTATCGGGAGATTACTGTGGAGAAGCTGGTTGGATGAAAATCTGTAGTAACTGGTTTTATTGGTAGTTAAACTGTAGGGGTGCTTTCCATCTGAAATCAACTGCACTCTCTGTCTTACCAATAGGGTATCTAAATGTGGGGATTTTCCATGTTTTCCTTTTTATTTCTCAATGTCATCATCCTGAGAGTTTACAAAAGGAAGAGAGATTCTCATGCTCATTTCTGATACTGCAACCAGCTCTGGGTTAAACACGTAGCTGTATCAAATCGTTACAATTTAAAAAGATATTTTATACTGAATAATCTTATGTGGGTAGTTTCAGAAAAGGAAACAAACTTCCCTGTGTGCAAGTATGTATGCCATCCATCACGTAATGTTTTAAATTAATACAGCAGTCATCACTAACATCTACTTATCTACATCTAGATTTTTTTTTCCCCTATCGAAGAATCCCGTAGCTTTTATGGTGATTCTTCCCTGGCTCACTTCATCTACCCATGTGCTGGATTCGAGCTTGGCTACTGTTTAGCAATACACAACCTCTTTCCAGCACAATCTAAGTTGTGAAGATAAGCCTAAATGAAACCGCAGAACAATTTAGAGCTGGCATAATGTGAAAAGCTGCAGCTTTGCTGAGCTAAACAATAGTGACACTGATTATTTTCTTAAAGCAGAAAGAAATACAAAAAGGACAAAATGTCAATGCATTAGCTAAGTCTCCATTTGGAGATTTCAGTGACTGAGAGGAATGCAATTAATACAAGGCGTTATCACAAAAGGGGAATAGCAGAGTCCTGTGAGTTGACCCACTTGGAGGATCAAAATGAAGAGTGTCTGCAGTGGCAAGGCTAGAATTATGGGGTAGATTAGATAGCAAATTGCTGTTCTGTACAATGTAAATCACTCCTAGATGCAGCGAGTCTAATAGGGGAATGGTTTGGCTTCCTACTGGAACAAAGCTGAGCTTAGGTCATGTCATAAATTCATGCTAGGGAGTGTCTTGATTTTTGTCTAAGTTGAAAAAAATCAGCAACTGGTCCATGGAGATATTTGTTAACTGTTCTCCAAGAAAGCACCCTTGCGTGTAGAATCTTAGATGTTTTCTAGATTTTGAAACATCTTTCCTGTCTCTAGAAATTGTTCCTATATTCCTCACCCATTTTATTCCTTTACATTTGATGAACTAAGTGTGTTTCACCGGAAAGTGTGGAGCTCCATGATGTTATCTTTCTAGTCTTCTTTTTGCAGAAGACTACGTTTGCTCTGCATTATTTTTTACCCTCGAGGTATCTGTGGAAAGTGAGGATTCTAAAATAAATCTCAAAAGCGAAAGTCAGATAAGGAGGAGTGTGGAGGGGATCAGCTTTTGGGTTGGACTATATCTTACTCATTGGTTTTCTGAAACTCTCCCATGCAGTGCATGCAGCGACATTTCTCTGCTTGGTTCAAACTCATTCTGGAGCACAGAATTAAAATGGGGAAGGCTAGAGCCCTTGCTGACTGGAAATGCCAGCTGAAGACCCTGCGAGCCTGGAGAAACTATACTTGGGCCCAGAAAGTAGAGAAGGAGACGCAGCAGTTGGAAGTTCATCTCCAAGATCAAAACAGGTAGCGACCCTACACTGTGAAATTCCTCCTACTGCATCAGTACTCTGTGTGGTATCAGAGGGCTGTAGAAGGGGCTTGCCAGTTAGCCAGCAGGCATTGCCTACAGTCTGCTAGAGGCCTCGTGGCACAGATGAAAAGGAGGAGAGAGAGAAACCAGAGCTTTAGCACTTTCCAACAAACCTGCAACTCACTCTCTCTAGATATTTTCCCTGGAAATCTCACTCTGGCTTACTCTGGGCCCCAGATAATATGAAAAGCCATATTTATTCCTGATTAATGTAGTTATCTCCTACTTCAGTAGTATTACAGTCAGGAACATTTTGACCAGTCTCTTTCATTAAGGAGGCTATTGGATGAATTCCCTGTCAGCAGGGGAAAATTCTGCTCTTGCAGGTGTCTGGGAGGCTGTGTGGTGAGGCACTGGCACTTCCCCCTCTAAGCAGCTGGCAGGAGAACAGAATACCTCTGGCACCTATTCTGCTACCCAAGGATGACAGAGGACAATGCAGAATGCCAAGTAGGGAAACTTACTTCAAAGTAATGGGCATCATCTCTGCCCTCCCCTTCCTCCCTGGAGAAACACTACAGCTTTGGAGAGCCTCCAGAGTTAACAAAAAAAATTGGGAAGTTACGGGGCCTCATGCCATGGCCTGGACTATGGTACTTGATACAGTTGTTTCAGGCAGGTTTGAGCAGAAGCCTCATTCCTATCATAACAAAAGTGCGTTCTCACTCAGGAAAAAACAACTGTCTGCAGAGCATAACCGGCGGCGGCTTCTGCGCTGCTGCTTTCTAGCATGGCAACTCTGGAGCCAAGCAGAGACAGAAAAGCGAGAGCTGCAGCTGAAGAGGGAGGAGACAAAGAGGAAGATGGCACAGCTGGTGGAGGCAGTGTCACTGGAGGTTAGCAAGCCTGAGACTGCAAAAGTAAACCAGCAGCAACTTTTGCAGCAAGACGAGGTAAAGCCTTCCATACAGTTTTGTCTATTGGCATCCCAGTACTCTCACAACGTACTTCTGTGCAATCCGAAACAAAGACCACATTATCCCAGAGGAAGGTTTGTTGCCCAGCATGACCCCCAAATACCTGCCTACAGCTGTTCAGGAGGGAAGCTGTTAAAGAGCAGAGACAACCATGAAGGACAGTGGATGAGCTTTAAAAATAAATTCTCTCTTATGCTGCCAGAGAACAACCCTTCACGTACTGTGAGTTGCAGCGAGCTTCCCACCCCCAGATCACTTTTGCTGAGAGATTATTTACATCTTTGATGCCTGCTTAGACTGAAAAAGAATAACACTTGACTGCATGACAAGAGATTTTGTCATGCCAGAGCAGCTCTCTGGCTTTTCAGAAGTGGCGGGGGTTGGCTGGAAGCTGTAGGTGGATAACTCAGGATAACGCGCATAACAAGGAGGTAGGAGAATCGGAGGTTGCTTCTTTAAATTGTCTCTTGTCAGGTCAGAGTCTGCCTTTCCTTTCTGTCTATAAAACCTGTAGAACAGCACCCAGCATGAGGGTGCATATTACGGGTCAAGCTTTTCATTTGCTTAAGTGTCAGTGAAAGCTGATTTCCTATTGTGCGTATGTCATCCTAGTAGGCCAGTATTTTCCTTCCGATGCACTGCCAAAACTTGTGCTAGAAGGATGGGACTGAGTTTAGAGTTTGATGTAGGAATCAGAAAGCAGATCTGATATCTGATGCCTCTTCTGAGAAAAAACAGGTGTCAGAGAAGGCAGAGCCTGATTCCCCACTGTGCACCAGTTTCATGGTAATACTTGATCAAAGCTGGAGAAAAGGCAAGACGAAGCAGCCCTTTGTAGACTATTCTTCTATCTGAAAAAGGGCTGTCTAGTAGATCAGCCTTGTAGATCACTTGTATTTCATTTTCAACAACTGTTTTTCCTTTATTCTCAGTCTGAACACTGCATAGGGACAACAGAGTCCAAAAGAGAGTGTGGTAATCCTTGAGAGATGAGCTAACCCCTGAGAAATGAGCTGTCCTGTGCTCCCTAACAAAATAGTCAGGATATATTCCTGCCAGAGCTCTTGCCTGATCAGGATTTCCTCCTCCCAGGGAAATGGCACACAGTTTCCTAACAGTTTTTTTTTCCCCAACATCCTCCAATTTTGTGCATAACTGGGCCCCTCTGCCCTGGCTAGGAACTGGAAAAAGACTGCATAGCTGAGATTGCCCTACTTCTCAGGCATCTCGTTAGATTTTCGTTAAAGAAATACTTATTGGTTAGCAAGGGCAGAAGAGAGCTTGGTTTTAATTAATGCCAAATCTTGTTTCTTTTTTTTTTTCCCCCCAGCCAACAGAAACATGCCTCATACAGGAAGAACCTGACCAGACCAGAGACCACTCTTGGTGGGATGCTGCTCACACATTTCACTCCTACAGAAAACCCAGGTTTGCCTGGCAGATCACCCTAAAACATGCAGCCCTGAGTGTCCATGACCAGACTACGCACAGGAATCAAATAGCCACTCTTCCCCAGCAGTTTCAGGTACCCAGCCCAAAGAAAGCCCCTGCTTTTGGTAGTTGTTTTGAGCACCGTCACGCCTTCCAGCAACATCTGATTGAGGAGCAGAGACAGCAGCTTCAGAAACAACAAGAGCTGATCCTTGAACTGCAGGAAAATCAGAGGCTGCGCAGAGCAAAAGAAGAGGCAACACAAGCCATGGCTGCAACCCAGGCTCTTAACTCTGCTTCACAAACCAGGGAGGAAAAACTGAAGAGTGGAAAACAATCCAGATGCAAGAATACGACCCCTTTGAGGTATAGGCCCTTGGTAAAGCAGGATCAGTTAGTCATCATGTTTCGTTCATACTCAAGCTGAGCGAGAATTTGCCAGGAATACTTCAGTCATATTAGTACTATCTGCTGTTCCTCTTACCTGTGACCCAGCCTCAGGGGTAGTATTGGTCCGGCCACAGTTCTCCATCCCCCCTTTTTTGCAATGGCTTGACACCACGTGGTCCATACAGGGTCCACTTAGAAACAGCAACACTGAAGTGTTACATGTAGTAACAGCAGGGATTTAGTTAGGAAAGGAGGGAGACTGTCATAGTCAGTATTTTAGAGCATGCAACAGCTCATCTTCTTTGTAAGGATGCATCATTAATCCAGTTTCAGGCAGAAGAAAGGTGTATCGGGGTCCCACAATGAAAATGCAGGACGGTGGAGGATAGAAACTACAAGGCCAGTTTCTCAGTCATAGGTGGTAGATGTGAGACGTCATCTGACTGCACTCATTGATTAATTTCTTTACTCTTCCTTTTCATAGTCTGCCTGTTTCTCACAGGCCCCAGAACACCGGGGCAGTGATGCAAGGCAGGAGGCCCTCCAGCCAGCTGACCTCAGCTCATCCCATACTGAAAGGTATTGTGTTCTAGGTAGCAAAGACCATTCCAGACCAGTTTCCTCAATAGCTCATCTGGAAACTTCACTTTCTTTGCCTCAGCCTTGCTTGTTGATAACAGTATGCAAGTAAAACTCATCACTCTTTCCCAGCCTGACCAGCGCTGAGAGAGTGAGCTGTTTCACAGCCAAGTCAGGCATCTGTAAAACCTGGGCTACTGCAAGCACCCCAGGTCAAGGCTCAGAACACTGTTGTAGCAGTTACTCCTAACATTTGTGATTGATTGTGGTGTGACAAGACAGAGAAGCTCTACAAATCGTTTTGCTGTCAGTCTTATTCCCTTCATTGCACATGCAGTCAACACTTTAACTAACCACTCATTTTCACCTAACTTTGACAGTGGTATTAAGATTTCCAAGGGAATTAAGTGCCTACCCAAGGTTTTGTGAGGCAACAGTAGCTAGGCTGGGGAAAGAGCTCTAGTTCCCTCCCTTCCATGAGGAATGCCCCCCTCTCTGGCCATGCTGGAACAGCATATACATGTTAAACATGCAACACAACCTTTTCATACAGTAAATTAAGATCAGGTTCTGCTATATCCCTAGGTTATATTCTTCCATATCAACCTAGCGGTAGTCACAGTCTGCAGGAAGGGCTGTCTGGTATGCGACTGTTGTGATGTTTTAACAGTCTTGGGATCGCCGGAGCTGGTTGGCCATGATTGCTGTGCGTTAATAGATGCCTTTCATTAACTGGCTGTGTTCCCATGCTACCTAAGTACAAGCCATCACTCACTGATTTGTCTGAACTCTGTACAGCTTGGGGATATTAAGAGTATTTTCAGAGCACTCAAGTGCTTTTCTTTGAAGATCCCTAAGCAGTTAAGTGCAAAGTTATCTCTAGATGATTTTCCCTCAGCAGAGAATCCTGGGACAGCTGAGAGGGGAAAAGAGCCTGAAGAAACCTGTTGTGGTCAAAACAATTACATGCCCCCCAGTTATGGATTGTTCCAGCCTGTGCTTTGTTTGTGACTTCAGGAGAAGTGAGCACAGGTTCTCAGCTCCACTGCAGGATCTGTGAGGTCCTGTCAGACAAACAGCTTCACTGATAGCCAGCAAGATTACTGCATTGCAACTTATCTCCCAAAAGAAGCATTAAGTTGTAGTTTCTCACTAATGGAACCAAGTACCTGTATATCACTGCGGCAGGGATGCTTTCCATCATGAAGTCACTCTAAATAAACAGCTGGAGCTTCCTGGAGACTTCATTATGATTGATGCTAAATCAGGTGCCCTGAGCCTCAGCACTCAAGCAGGGAATAAAGAGAGAAAAACCCTGGGCACAGCTCCTTTTATAATCCAGCTTCATGGCTGTGACTATCAACCAAGGAGGGTGGAGTGAGTCTAACTGGGCCAGTCCTGAGTCTTATAAAGGTATGTGAGTTCCTTGTTTATGACACTGCCAGCCATAAGAGGCAGCAGAAAGCAAGTCACTTAATGCTGGCATTGCCAGGTCAACAGGGGGCCCAGCTTCAGAGAGAAGAGGTCATCCTTCCTGTTCACCAAACTTGGGCCGTTCTCCTGTAGCTCATTTGCACTAAGCCTTTTGTCCTTCTGTTTCCATTTCTGTAGCTATGGAGGAGAGAGCAATTCAGCGGGCAGAACGGAGGAGGAAATTAGAAGAAGCAAAACAACAAAGAGAAGAGGAAAAACTGGTAAGGACAGTGGAAAATGAAACACAGACTCTTTCACACTATTCCAGTTATAAGAAATGCTATTTTAACCCCATAAAGTCACAAACCAAGAAAAGGCCCTTTATCCAAAAGAGGAGTTCTTTTGAGAAAGAAAAAAAGAGAAAAGAGAAAGCAGATGTCTAGCGCATATCAGAAAAATGTTACTGCTACATTTGCAGTGATCCCACTTGCCCTGCCATATCACAGGCAGACACTTCATATCAATGCAGTTGCAATTATAGAAGCAGCTTCCCTTAACACCCCTCCACCACCTTTCACACCTACCTCATGATCATAACTGTCCTTGCCAAGGACAGGAGGAGTGGAAGTGCATGCACAAATCCTCTTGATTGGACCTAGCAAATGGTGGGTTTTCCTTTTCCCTGCCTTTCCTGTCCAGTCACATGCAGCTTGAGGATGTGCAGTCTGACCTAGTAAAAATTGTGCGTCTTGGTTTCTAGCAAATCTCTTCTCAAGAGGGGAAATACTGACAATATTTGTATAGTTAATACAGAAATTCCATGATACACATCCAACAGAGGAGCCTTCTTAGCTTCAGGGCATTAATCTGTTACTGAGAACATTGATACTAATTTGCATTAGGATTAGAAGCTCAGAACTAGGGTCCTAAAACAACCAATTTGTTTATTCTCCAAGCAAGAGGGATGTGCGTGCATACTAGGAAGCTTAAACAAACCTTAGAGAACACTTTAACCATAGGGTGGGCAGACAAGCATTAGGTTAGGTTTCCTCAGCTGCTACTGCTGTGATCGTAGAGACAAGAGGAAACAGTCACTGTAATCATGCATTATGATTTGGGTTTTAGGCTTTTGATGCATACACCAAGAACAAGAGCTTTGTGGAATGAAAGCAGGTTGGGGTTTGCAAAGGGAGTAGGTGATCATTCAGAGAAGGATATTGCGCCACGTATAACCAGTGCTGAAGTAAAACAGCTTCTTTGATCTGCAGTGTTTGGGGGAAAAAATGTTTGAGTACTTGTAATGCTGTTTTGCATGCAGAAGTAAAACTTTGGAGCAGAGCCCAGCGGTTCAGTACTGACTTTAGCAATCAGGTTATCAATAGATAACCTGGGATATGGTTTAAGTTTTTTAGTGGAAGAGTAGGCAAGTACTATAATTTAGGGCAAAGAAAGATGGCCACATATAGGTAGTAGAAAGAACAGTCCTTCCTTCCCCTCTCTTCCACAGTTCATTGTCCAGTACAGATCGTGTATAGTGTGTGACAAAGTCTGCTTCCTTCTGAAGTTTCAGGTGCAGGTCAGTACTAGAAGAATACTGCTCGTCTGGGAAAGTTTAGAGGCCTGTGTTCTCCAAAAAGGTCACATGCACAGAACTAAATTTTGTCTTCCTCCATTTTCTCCATTTCAAGGCCCAGCTGAAGGCTGAAGAGGAAGCACGTCAGAGGAAGGAGGCTGAGGAAAAGGAGGCTCAGCAGAAACAAAGAAGGGAGGAGAGGAAGCAGCAGAAGCTGGTGACAACAACTTACCTGTCTCCCCCATTTCAGCAAGGATAGGGAAGAAGAGCCATTACCCACTAGCACTCAGCCAGCAGCCAGTGCTGTGAACCAAAGGTCTTTGTTAGTAGAGCGGCATTCCATAGCACAGCTGCATCAGCTCACCACCTTCCCCCTTTTTAGCAACATTAGTAGAAGGGCTGTGGACCAAATGCGCTATGAAGTATATACTGTCCTTGTCTCACTAGCTGGACTAGAGGTCCCAGCTGGTGGACATTCACTGCTGAGCTGTAGGCACATAACCCCCGCAGTGGCAACATGTTGGGCCTACTTTCAGGCTGCTCCTTCCACCTGTATCCTTCTCCACCATATAGAATATCAGTCACACATGACTTAAAAGTAAATAAGCCTGACAGGTGTATCAAGGGCAACCTTCCATCCGAAGAATTAGCAGCATCGTCTCCTTGGAGCTAGCAGTATCCAACAGCCTAGGAGCAGCCCCATGTCATTCTCATCACTTGCAAATGAGCTATCCTAATAACCCAAATAGCACCATGCATGAAATCCTTCAGGAATACAACCTACAAGTGCTGTTCTACTTGGATTGAGTGTTTTAGGATATTTGACCTTCATCTTTGAGTCTCAGTCAAAAGTAATATTGTAGTTATATAATACGCACATACCTTCCCTGCTATTTGAGGTAGATTAAGTGGTAGGGTCCATGCATAAACTCACTTTTTTTTTTTAAAAAAAGTTGTCAATCCAATTTTATAAATACAGAAGACTACCCGTCTCAAGCTCACCAAAGCACCCCTCCTCACAAGGCCCATCAAAAAGAGCTTGTTGCTATATCAGCATTGCTGGTAGCCACAAATTACATGGATAGTGTGATTGTAACACCAAACCGCAGTGCTGAGGGAAGGCCACACATTCACACGTGGCCCAGGAAAATGTCTAGAAATGCTATCATCTTCCGTAAAGATTTTCCAGACAGTTTGCTTTCTACCACAGGTTCTAATACATTGGGTCATGCCTGGTCTGCACTGCTAAAGACGATGCAGATCCCTATTTCGTGTCAGGTCAGGACCTCCAACTCCAATATGACAATCCTAACGTTCACTTCATGCAGACTGAATTAAAACTACCGCTCTTTGTATTGTAGAAAGAGCTGGAGAAACAGAAAAGGCTGGAGAAAGAGCAGCAGCTCCAGAAAAAGGCCAGAGATCACTATGAAAAGGTCCTGCTAAGAAAACTGGGAATGATACCGTGGAAGAGGCTGAGGGAACAAGCCAAGGAAAACCTGGTGGTAAGTGCTGAGGATAAAGGAAAGGATTGGTGCCATGGGAGGAAGAGAAAAAGAATGGATGCAGCAGATAGCACAAACCTTAATGGGCTCTTAAGCCAGGTAGACATGGCAAAGCAAAAATTCTCCTTGCACACCCTGCCATACATTAGTGCTTTAAATCAACCCATCTGACAATAATCATGAAAGGTCATCAAAAACCCACAAGGGTGGCATCCTCATTTACAGCTGATTAAACAGGAACCAAAAGGACAGAGAAAGGAATGAATTTCAACCTTATGTAAGTCATCTTTTGTTGGCCTACACTTGTCTGCAGTATTAACTGCCACTTGACTTGAGGCCACTAATACAGTGGGAGTTAGTTTAGTATGATACAGCCAAAAAAATAAATTGAAGTTATATGATGTGAGCCTGTCAGTTCTTTTGCACGACAGCAAAGCTAATCAGTAAGACACTGCCAAACCATTGTATTTAGTAGTACAGTTAACCCCAGCCCATCACTAGGGCTTTCCTTCTCCCTGGAGGCAGTGCTGAAGCACTGTTGGCCACGGCTAGAGATATCACAGGTGATAATCCACTGACCTGTTCTAGCCTGGCCACACCTTCAGTGCAGAACAGCTAGTAGCTTCTGAGACCTTCACACACAAATATTGCTAATGAAATGTTTCTGTGACTGAGTTGGCATGCCTTATCAGGAGTAGACTAATGACACTCTACTGTATCCTGAAGATTTAGCTAAAGCCCAGGGCTAAGTTGGCAAGCTTCCATTTAAGGCACTAGAACTGCAGCTACTTAGAGTACTTACCAAATGCACATAGGCACCCGGCTGGGAAGAAGCAGAGGGGCAGCAGCTGCTCTATAAGTCCATCCTGTTGTTCAGCCTTAAGGACTGGGTTAGTCTAAATTGTTAGGCCATGCCTCTGCTCCATTCACAACAGGTCAAAGTGAACATCTAATTCAGAAGGATATTCTCTAGAAGTGACACAGCAGTGGCCGATAGGGAGACTGGTCTTGTTCCTCATGCTGCCCCCTCTTTGTAAAAACTTACCTTGTAAGTTACTCCAGCTGTCAGACATCTGCATTTTAGGGGCCCCCAAAAGCTGAGGTAATTTTCTAGCATATCCTGTTTTCAGCATCAGAGGCTTATGTAGTCACTAGTCCAAGTAACTAGCTGCCTTCTCTGCTGCCTTTGCTCAGGTGGCCCAAAGGCACCACTGCTTGGGCCTGCAGCGGAGATGCCTGATGACTTGGCTCCAGCACACCCAGGGCAGCCTCATGCAGAAGGTGTCTCGGGCCGAGGACTTCTATTCCCATACATTGCTCAGACGGGGCTTCAGGAACTGGCTAAAGGTTTGCCTGCACCACAGTGGAGAAATGATACCAAGGGAGCCCTCTGCTGCCACGCTTCCCCCTCACCGCAGCACCACTTCACACACCTGCAGCCCAACCTTTGCTGGGTTGCACTGTCCCCATTCCAGCACCACCATTCCCTTCCTCACAGGCCTTCTTTCAGCTCTCCACTCTCCATCATTCTCTTCAACCCCGGACGCTCTCCTATGTACTGCTCCCCACCTCCACCTTTGTGCTCTCTCCCCTTGCTCCCTGCTGATTTTCCTCCACTGCTGTCCCCATTGCCCTTTACAGCCACTGTCTCAGCACTGCTCTGTATGTGTTTATTGGCCTGGGGGTGGGAGAAGGAAGCAATTCTCACTGCTTTCTGTCTTCCTTCCCTAGTACAAGGATTATCTGTCCACTCTAGAAGAGAGGGTGAGTACCCTCCATGCAGCCTGCCTCCAGAGGAAGTACTTCTGGGCATGGTTTGATCTGATCATGGAGGAAAAAAGCATCTTAAGGGAGAAGCTGAAGATTGCTACTGAACACAGTAACAAGTAAGTGCATTCCCTTGCCAGCAGTTCTTTTTACTTGGGTCTCATTCTACCCCATAACATATTTTAGACTTTGACAGGGCAATGATCTGCTTCCCAAGAAAACGTGAAGTGGGTTACATACAGCTGGTATTTTGTTGCACAGGCAACATTAGCATAGGTTTATGGTATGGATTTCCATACAGTCTGGAAAATGAAGTTTAGTCATATCCTCCACAGGACCTTTAAATCTGCTGAAAGAGAATGCAGTGAAAGCGGATAAGTGGCTGAAACTTTCTAAGCTGATTAGCAGATCTGGCCATGCAGCTTCTGCTAAGAGCTGCCTTAGGAAAATCTTTAAGTACAATTATAACAAGCAGTGATTGTGCAGGAATTACACTGTATTGTTTTGTCCACAGTGGATGATTTGGTTTACAAATCCAAAGTTGATAAACTGGAAACCCTACTTAGGGAATCTTTCAGTTTCAGCTGTCATCAGCATGGCTTGGCAGGAAGTACTAGAGCAGACAGTTCCACTGATCACAATTCGAGCTGGACACACCCAGTTCACTCACTGTCCCCCTTAACATTAGCTGTGCATTTTAACAGGAAGAACTATTGTCAAAGTTCAGCAGAAAACAGAAGCATGTTCACCTACCTGACCATGAAAGCGTGTCAGCTGCATGCAGTCATGAATAGGCTGCCTCTGCATACCCCAAGCAGGATGCGCAGCACCTCAGAGGAAGAAATAAATGAAGTTCTCCTCATGTGGTACAGCAAACCTGTTCTAGCTTGCCGAGTCAGTAAGATCAGAACAGGGCATGATTTAACCCAACAAACCAGCAAACTGGAGGAGGCAGGGAGAATTCAGACCCAGGAAGAGACTGGATTCATTGTACAAGGCAACCTCACGTTTGGAGCATAGTCACGTGTTGTTCCTCGTTACCTCTTCCTCCTGGCAATAGGCAGTTCAGACCCTGGCACAGTGAACTGTTCTTTAGAAGGGACCATTGCTCCCTATTGCCCACATGGGAACCCAGGGCAAGGCACCTTTGGTGGGGTTGCTTAACATCAGGTAAGAAATACAGCCCAGCTGTCTGCATTCCTAAGTGGTTTGTCTGGACTGAACAAGCCTGCATTTTCCATTTGTGCATCTCCTGAAGCTGTTTTCAGAGACCCTGTTTATTCTTTAAGAAACATCTTTCATATTCAGAGTGCTGAGCACTCACAAGCTGGTGACTCCTGTCAGAGGGAGGAGCAAAATCCTTGGAGGAGAGGAATAGAGAAGGGCATGTGTTGTTTTTCCCTGAGATGACTGACATTAATGAAGTGTTATGCATGCACATGTTCAACAAGTCACAGTCCTGACTAGCAGCAGAAGGGACAAATCCCACAGCTATTTGAGGGTGAATTCCCCTAAAATACAAGTCATGTTTTAAGACCTGGCATGTTACGCATACATCTTTATGTCATCACTTTGTTCTGTGCTTCCCTGATTTCTTTAAGGAGACTCACGCTGAATGTATTCAAGGCTTGGAGGCAGTTCCCATTACTGATGAAGAAGGAAAGAGAGAGAGAAGAAAGGAGGAACCAGCTACGAAGGAGAGTAGCTGAAATTCTCCCTGACTTCCAAACGTGACAGAAGAAACAGAGGAGACTGGGAAAGGGGACAAAAAAAATGTCTGATTCTACTCAGTGCTATCTTCCTACTGACTGAACCAAATTCAAGGGGAAGTCCTGTCCAGTGCAAAGGGTGGTCTTACAGCCAAAGCAAGCTCCTGGGGCTGCTGCAGTTGTAAATACTGGTCAGAGCAAGCCCAGCATATATGGAACCTTGTCTCATGATTTCACTTTTACTCGAGGGGGTTCTTCCCCATGAGGTCCTCCCGGTGTGAAGTCTCCATAGGAGTGTCTGGGCTGGTGGCAGTGAGGCCCAGGTAACCGAAGCCTAGCAGCACTGATACTAATGCTCCTACATCACAGGAAGCACAGAACTGAAATGTACCCATTAAGCAGAAATCTGGTGCTTTTCTGTCGCCAGCACTCTATAGGGTGACAGCTTGATCAGAGAGTGAACAGACTTGACTGTCAGCTGATCCCTGCTCACCACTACTGTGAACTTGGCCACCCGGAGAACAGCTTCTAGCCACCTGTGCCAGGGAAGTTTGGATGGGAGGAGGAGAGGGAAGAGCTATTTATGCAAATCCTATTTACTAACAGTCCAGGTCGCAGCATCACATATGGACAATCTAAAACCTGGACTCTTACAGGCACGGTCTAGTTTTCAGTGCTGGCCAGTTCACAAGCATAGTGCTTTGATTTTGGTGACAAGTGGTTATTCCAAGTTTATGATCCTCTGGCTTCATGTCTGTCATTTAAACATTTTCCACGGTAGTCAGCCGTAGTATTTAAAGATGTATTGTGCAGCTCTGTCTAGGCCCTTTCACTTGATCCAACACCTCAAAAACCACCAAAAATCCAAGAAAAAAGCAGACTTTTTACATAAGCTAAAACTGACATGATTAAAAGGAAGGTTTCTCATAACTCTTCAACCTTAACTTGCAGCACAGTGCAGAAACGGTAATGCAGTTAAGGTACACTATGTCTTGTCTCAGCAATAGCATAAGAGAAGAATCTGGAATTCCTTCCCCCTCACAAGACAGGCAAAGTTCTCTCCAAAACAATTTGGCAGTGTGCAGAGTACTTGGGCAACATGAAGATGATGACAGTTTACTGCTACCCATGGTACTCGATAATTTTTAAATCCTGTATATGCATTGAAGGTTTCCAATAAACCCAAACCTGAAATGAGTACAACCGAGTTTTTAGTGTGAATGTGTCAGAAGCTGACTGAACAGCACTAGACTGAAGTCCAGGGTCAGGGACCTAGACTGGAGCTAAGCTCTGCTGATGAAGTGGTGTAGGGTAAGGCCAGGTTCCCAGGCCCAAGCAGCAGCCTCCAGAGCTTTGGCTGCAGGAAGGAGTTAGTCCATGCAGAGAGCTCGCTCAGATCTGGCCAGAGAGCCTCCCCTCCTACACAAGCCAGGCTGTCCAGCAGACTCTGAGTGCCGTTCTCAAGATGCCTGTCAAGCCCAGGCTGCCTCCCACCGCCTTCCCCCACAGCACATTAACACCATCTCCCCAGGGCTGATTACAGACCTGACCACCAGCAGGTCAGACGAGCACGTTATCCAAGTGCAGGGAGTTGAAGGTGCCTGTGTGGAGCGTGGGTGAGTACAGACCATCTGGCTGCGTTAAAAGCAGATTGCGAGAGGAAGCTAACAAGCTGAGAGAGGGCTGAATAACTTGTCTTGCAGGGAGGAACAGGCACTGCAGAAGGGTGGCATCTTTCACAGAGGACTGCGCCAAAGAGGCTAGCAACAGGCTGAGCAGGGGCTGAATCTCTGGCTACTCAGCTACTCGGGGTGCATCATTTTACTGAACTGCAGATTCTTCCCCCAGCACCACAGTTGCACATTTTGTGCCCACTCACCACCCACAAAAATAATGCTGCTTCTGTGGAGCACAACTCACCCCCTGGAACTTGAAGTACAGTCAACATTTGCTTTTGAAAACTGGCCTTTGTCACCAATACTCTTATCTTCTAGCGTTTTCTTGTATTCTAAGTAGTTTTGACAAAGATTCTCCTACTGTGTTAAGTTGCTCTTCTGCTGGATGGTTCCAGCAGCAAGAAGCCAGAAGATCCAGGAGGAGCTGTACTTTGGCACCCCTTTGACCTTGCTACAGCTAATCCCATGCTAGCAGGGAGCTGAAGCTTCAGCTGGACCCAGCTGAGGGAGGAATGGCGTTAGGGATCCAGCACATTCATTACCAAACCCGGTCAGAATCAAAGGGGAGATGTGAAGCCCCTCGGCTTCCCCATTTAATCCGTACCTGGTGGAAACAACTCACAGCTCCTTGGCAGGAACAAGGCTGTGCCTGATGATGCTGTACCGGACACCCCCAAAATCCGTGGCATGATATTAAGAGTTTAGCAAATGAAAGCTTCAGCAAACAGTTCCCAGCAGGAGGGTGACACATGAGAGAACTTATCAGACTGAGGAAACAGCTTCAGCCTGCAGCTGTGCTGAAGCATCCCTCCTGCTTCAGTGCTTGGTTAGATGCAGAAGTCAGTGCCTTAACGCTGGTCATCAGCCTACACTCTCTCAGCTCAGACGCACTCCTTCCTGTCAGTTCCTTGCTTTTCTTGGCAAGAGAAGGGAGGTGGCTGCATAGCCAGACACTCCTTCTCCAGTGGAGGGGGGAGAGGGCGCATTTCCACTTTGGAACAACAGCAAATTTGGAACTGTGAAACAATCATAAGGTCCCCTTCTCCCCATCCCACACCTGTCCTGCAGAGCTCTTACTCATGTGCCCTCCCAAAAACCTTGACCACAGAAATATTTTCTTGGTGATCAGCACAGCAGTCTCTTCCAAGTCTCCCACGCCCAGCTCAAAACAGGTCTGAAGCAGTACCTGAAGTCCTGAACAGCTTCCTCCGCTCCCCCCAGGCGAACAAGGCTGTAGCAGGCACAGCAGTTAGCCCAGGCCCTTGTGTGAAGGGCCCACACCACGCTGCAGCCTGATCCACAGGTCACACCTCCGCAGACGCTTGCAGATGCGTGAGACTCCAGCTGCAGCAGCGCAGTTTGGAGTGGCAGCTCATGCTGGGAAAGGCCAATCACACTCCTGCTGTCAAGGACAACATGGCAAGCCATTAAGGAAAAAATAAAAGTTAGGGAAAGAAAGTCTCATCACCGGCTCTGGGTCTAATGAAGCTGGTGGCAGCTGGGGTGTCAGAAGTCCAATACCCTCTGCACCCACCGTTCTCACCTAACTACAGCTTGGCTCACTGCTTGTGAAAGGTCCTCGCTGTTGACAAGCACAGAACAATCTTCAAAGAGAAATAGCTGAACAGCAGAGAGAAGAAGCGCCAGGCACCCAGGCAAATCAAAGCAGAGCTCTGGGAACAAAAGCACCTGCAAGTCTATTCATTAAAAGTCATCTTGCCTTTCAGGAGATGTCCCAAGATACCAACAGGATCAAAGGATACATCTCTTCCCACTGCCCACAGTGAATATCCATGTTATTTCCAAACATGGCTTAGAAGAGAGTTTAAAGGAGGAAACCATTCCTTTTCAGGGCTCTGGATGTATTGTGAGGGCAGGTATACGAGGGAAAGCAAGGCACTGGACAAAAAGGCTAGGAACCCGATCAGATTACATTCAATATCCAGTAACACATCGCTCTCAGAATTCAAGATCCTGGTTCAAATCTCCACTGGAAGGGCAAGAAAGTATCCCTAGTTTCTATAGTGGTAAGAACTGCCAACAGCTCTGTTTTATCCCAACACGAATAAACCCAAATGTCAACTTTTGCAGAGCTGCAAGAACACTTGTTCCAAGCTTCTCCTTAGCCTGTTGTTCCCTTGTCCACTTCACAGCTAAGTCGCCATGAGATGATGGCAGTTTTCAGTCATTTGATCTCGCTGAGCGTGTTGGCATAAATCAACAGGCAACTTCACAGATTATTTCTTATCATTTATTTTGATTCATAATTTCATCCATTTGAAAACATTGGATATGATGCAAAATGGACACACACACACACACCAGTCCTTTCAACAAAGCTCACAAATGTTTCATGAAGTTTCTTCCTAAAGCTTCGGCTGGGGTCGGGGAACACACCCCACTCTTGAAGGTGGACAGTTCTTCCAGAGCCTGTCATTCTTCACATTATCATTAAAAGCAGTTCCATAAAGACAAGATCTTGGAAGGCTGAATTCCCACATTTCAGAAAGAACCTCACCTGTCCAGAGAAAGATTTTCGCTGTACAAACATCCTGGTAGTGGAAGAAAATCCTAGGAAAACATGGGAGTTCTTCACTGAAAGCAATATAGGGAAACATCCATAATCACACACGCTTCCTGCCCTAATGAGGCAATATACATTCATATAGAAGGAAAAAGTCAAGCACATTATTAAGACATTAGGCAGTGAGGCAGTATCCATTTTATCTCTAGAAGAAATTTTACAGCAAATGATTTCATCAAGACACTTGAAAGCAACCTACTTAGAAGAAAAAAGCACCATCATCGCATGAAGCCTGAAATGTGATTAGAAGTCACAAGCAGCACCAACTCAGGCTCACCAGTGACTTTTTGTCATTTGAGGACAAGTTAAATGGAGAAAGTCTACGTGGGCACCTGCTTGTCTACAAAAAACGAAGCGCAGTTTAAGATGACACAGTTAGGAGTGCCAAGCCACCATTTACATGGTGTATCTAATGGTGCACAGTTCTTAGTACAGTCACCAAACAACAGGGTGCTAGTATTTGTACACAGAGGGCTTAACACGAGGACAGCAGCAACATCAGAGCCCTGGCCCTTCAAGAGCTGCCCTGCTCTACAGAAGACCACGCTAGTTGTGAAACAACAAATGCCTCTTAAAAGGTCGCAGTTAAAGCAGGATAAACTGATTTCCAAGTCTGGGTGGAGAAACATCAATGCTAGGTATCACCCAAATCCTTCCCTGCTTCTTACCAACGCTGGGTCCTCTCTTCTCACACAGAGACAACTTTGAAAGGGCAGCAGTGTACTGTTTTCTTATTGCCACGTAGGTGCATGCTGTTCTGTGGGCAAGACACTGGTCCCTGCCTTAAGACCAGACACCCAGCCTGCGAGTTGCCCGCCCAGGGCAGTGGGAAAGAGCAAGCCTGAGGACCGACTCTCCAGCCCGGCCAGGCTGCACTGGGTCATAACATTTTTCTACCAGCATGGCCAATATTGTGCTCAGCAAGAAAATAAAAATTGCCCTTTATTGCACAAGAGATCACAACAGTCTGTCCTCGCTGTAAGTGAAAAGGGAGCTTTACCCTCCAAAGGCTTCTTGCTAATTCTCAGGGCTATTAAAAGGAGAGCTCCAAAGTGTGCATGTGAAGATAGCAACCCTTCTGCCCTTTCATACAGCAACATATCCTGTTACTTTGTGCTTTCCGTCTCCCATGGCATTCACAAGGTAAATCCTCTCAGGAAGAAGCCAGGAGGGTAAACAAAACAAAAACCGTGTCCTTAAAGAAAAAGTCACCACTGCTATGTCGATTACAGTGACTTGAACTTCCTATTCACTGGAGAACCAGCACTGCATTCTCCTCATAAAAAAACCGAGCCTTGCAATCATTTTATTGTCTTCAATGGTTCTGGTTCCCTCTGGAGAGAGTGCAAAAATAAAACTTACTTTAACACTTTACCCCACTACTGCAGTGGGCTTGACCAAAGTATGGAAGGGTTACAAATAGTCCAGGGTCCTTGGTTCCTAATTCACACTCCAAAGTCCACACTGCTGATGACAATGCCACTGAGAAGGTCTTGATGTAAGCAGTTTAAATTCTCCTGTGCCAGAGCTCACTAAAAGGCAAGGGACAAGGCTATGCTGACATGTGGGCTGCAAAGTAATAACCAATACTGGCCTGTGGGAGAGAGTGAGCACAACAGGGTCAGGCACTGCCAGGAGAATGGGTCTGTCACCGGCCCAGCTCTGCTTTCTCCCAGACAGAGCAGCAGGACTCTGAGAAACCACGTTATCTCAAACCTGTAAGCACTCCCAGAGCTTCTTCAGCTCATGGGCATATATGATTGATCTCCACAGCAGGGGTGTGTTTAGCCCCGGAGGTCATTCTGGCTTCATCTTCCCAAGTGCCAGCAGGATGAGGTCTGAGAAGACCACAAACCTGCTAACGCACAGCATCCCAGTCTCCAGGGTTGCCAAGCTTCAGTTCATCTCAGCAGGCGCTGCAAAATGCATATACGTGCCATGGAAACATTTACAGACAACTCACGTGGAGGCAAGGTCTTTGTGTAAAGCTAAACTCCTTAGGGTCAGGCTCCAGCTCCAAACAGTCAGAAGGTCATGCTTAGCTGCCAGAGAAATAGCACAGTCCAGCTGAGTGCCTTTTACTTCACACTAGGGCCAGGGAAGTGGCGAGAAATCTCTTACTGTGTTCAGTTAGAGGCAGGAAGCATGAAAGGTGTCCCCTTTACCTCCTTACAAAGAATTGCTCACTGGTTGAAAAGGGGTCAGAGGAAATAAGGGACACTCAGTAAGTCAATAGCTGTTTCTGCACAGCCACATCAAGTGCAGCTGCTCCTCAGTTATCTGCTGGTTATAAAAAGTGCAGGTGCCACTTGAGGAAAGCAAACAGCGCAAAGAGGGACACGGTCTTCACCTTAAATTGGGACACGTAACCAGGAGCATACACACCAAATATGGCAGGGATCTCAAGGGAAGGCCCTAATTCTTTTGGCACCACGTACCATCCATCTATTCCTCAGAGAAAATGTACAGCAGTGCACACAATTTGCAACACTCAAGCACCACCACCCCCAGCTGCCTGCCACACAAGTGGAAGCAGGAGTAAGTGTAATCCGTGCAAGTTGCACACACACCTGAAAGCATCAGTAACTAGGATGAGGCTCTTCCCACTGCTTCTGCATCTTAAGCAGCAGCTATAACTCTTGTGCCACAGCCCCAGGCTTTTCCAGCCAGACCTTTCTGCAGGGCCAACATACAGAAAGGATTTAAAACAAACAACAACAAAAACCCCACTCACAAAACTAGAAACCATCACCACCAAAACCTTTCAGCCGATTTCAGCTGAAGCTCAAGTCCAGGCAATAATACGGTTGTGGGCTGCTGATGAACACGTGGCATTCTTGCAGAACACATTTAACACATTCATTTACCTGCCACTGTGGGTCATCTACCCAAAAAGCAGCCAGCTCCAACACATCCTTTCTATCTCCCTACATATACAGACACTGAACTGGTTCCTCGGCTTCCTGGCCTGAGAAAGCAGAAGTCGGACACCAAGGCAAATCCCCAGTGACTCGGTTGAGAGGAGACTGGACCACTCTTATTAGCAACACAACTAACCAAAATGCTACCTACCAAAATTGCTGTTAGCAAGAGTCCTTTCTCCCACAGACTCCTTCCTCCTTGAGAGGGAAGGAGAAGGGTAGCTTCTGTAAAGCAACAGCAACATCAGACAGCAGTCTGTTTTCCCCTCACAGTCCACCGTTACACGTTGCTTCAAAACATCTCCTTCCTACTTGGTATATTTACCCGCCGTCTCATGTCAGAATCCATAATCAGAGCAGAAATACTTTGAGGGAGATGAGACAAGCCATCAAACCAACAAAAACTCAGCTTACAAAAAGAATGATGAGATCAAAGATGACAGTGTCTTTTCACTTGACCAGTATCAGAGAGACAGGTCAAGAGACAAGAGGATCTTACAAAGCCCTACAGAACATTGCTCACAAAGGCACTTAATACAAGCACTAGCATGTGTACAGCTGGATGGAATAGAAGATGGAAGAAAAGAAATGCACCAGAGAGGAGGGAGCTGCTCAGTGACTGCCTCGACAGTCTCTTTTAGCCAAAGAGCCTGGCTTCTGCAGTGGTCCATCTGTTATCTATATTAAAAGTTCCCCTCCTGACGTCTCCAAAACGTTGCACGTAGGTACAAGCCAGGGATTCCTTAACCTTTGCAAGAACCAGTGCACACGCTGAAGTCCAGCAGCAGGCTCCTCTTGATGCCAGAGTTCACACCTAAAGAAAATTCAAGTTCTCAAAATCTTGTGCTCTTCCTCGTGCCGAGCTGCAGAAAGTTTCCCACAGTCCAAAAAAGCAGCAGGCTCCTGCTCTCCAGGTTTGTGCATATGGCTTACTGCTTTCCGCATCCTATTGCTGGCTGATGGCACGTGAAGAACCATTCTGCCTGGGAAAGCCTCTGATGTCTGTGACGTGATGGGCAGCCCATACACCGACCATGAAGGAAGGGTGTGGAGGAGGGAGGTCTAGTGGAAGGGGCCATTCCCCTGCTAAAGAAAGTCAGTCAACATCATCTGCAGAAAAAAGGGTGTCACACGATGTCTTCAGCAGAGCGCTGTGGAGGGGGGCACCCCAGACTCAAGAAATGGCCCCAGTTGCATAGAAAACCCCTGTTATACTGGCCAGTGTCTACCACTAACCCACCCAGGAGCCTGCGCCCAGTGTTGTCCCGCAGAGCCAGCCGAGCTTCCCTCTCGGTCACGTTGTAGCTGATGTTCAACAGCTGGATAAGGAGGATGTATCCCATACCAGCTGTTACAATGGCACAGTACCACACACAGGTGAACGACAGAGCAGAGCTGGCAGCAGGGAAAAAGATGGGAAGGAAGCCATTTAGTTTTGGAGCAGCCGCTTTAGAGTGACTTTCCCTGGTAATCACTATCCTTTCACATCCCTGTCTACATCTGCCACAGTGATCTCACTTTGCTGCTTTCATCAGATAATCCTTAAAGGTTTCCTCAAAATTAAAGCTTCACGGCTTACTTAATGACAGCTTTTAGTGCTACCAGAGCTACTCTTGCACATTCCTTTCGTGCTACCTAGATCTTCACTCCTGTTGTAAAAGCCTTACTTGAGGAAACAGTGGTGCTCACACGTGACAGATCGTGGAGTACAGAAGAAGGCGGAGTCACTCGTGCTAGTGTACTCTGTACAACAGTGGTAGAGCCAGTCTCCGAACACGTGTCCGATGCTTCTCACCACCCTCCCTGCCAGACAAGGCATATTAACGCTGTCTGTATTGAGCAGATAACTTGGGAGTGACAAATCTGATTCCAGACTGTCAGACTATTGCCTTTAACTAGGAACAAACATCTAAAGGGTGTGTCTATCTATATAGGACACAGTAAATAAAGACTTCAAATCCCAGCTCCTCCAGCGATTTCCTGCACATAAATTGCGAGCTCTCTCACAGTCTCAGGCTCCCCACCTTGGCAAAAGCAGAGATGCATCCTGCTTTCCAGAGCTTTTTAAGGAGCACTTTTTGACCAGGTTTGACAAGCAATAGCACTGGTCATGAGCACAGAATAAGGAACAGTAAGGAGCTAAGCTGCCTGGTCAGGCCTGAGTTCCCAGCACAGCTCTCTCCAGTACAGATCTCTCACCTGTAGTCAGAATAGGCCCCAGGGCAGTAGAACAATGCCATGAATGGAGTTCGTCCTCTACAGACAGTATCCAGGGTCAACGTGATCCCATACACTGAGGTGAGCATGAAGAAGGAGAGTGCAAGGATGAATGCTTGGTGGTTCTGCTCCCCCACACAGCTGTTAATCCTCCAAAAAAGGAAAGAAGAAATTACTTTGCTTAGGAGGGGGAAAAAAGAAAAGCTGGCTTTTCTTTCTTCCTCCCCCCCCCAACTGTCAGAGAACCTTATTTCCAAGGTCCCACTAGATTTCCAAGGTCTCACTACAACACAGGCAGCTTCAAAGCAGCTTTATAGCTTTTTATAGAAAGCTTATAGGCCAGTCAATAGACCAGTAAGGTAGGAGCGGTAGACTATTTGCTGTGGAAACTTATAGGAAGCACAGTATCCTTAGCTGAGACACTTATACCTTGCTGCTCCTTGATAACAGTACTGTGTGCGCACAGGAAGCTTTGGGTTCCCCTGCCCCCAGGAGAGCACTTTATGCAAGTTAACTGCAGGATCGTTAGGAGCAATTCTGAAATATGCTGTAGAAGTTAGCAGCTATCAGATCATCCCTCCTAAAATAAACAGCAGATTTACCTTTTAAAAGAATGTCACTGAATCTTGTACATAACAAAAGCAACCCTATTTAACATGTATGGGGAAAAAAAAGAAGCTAACTTAAAAGAGAAAAAAAAAGAAACAAAATACATAACCTCAGCAGTGCAAAACCTACCAGACACAGTGATGATCCAGTCTCCTCACGCACCTGCCACAAAGCCGGCAGTGCCCTGCTCGGGCTGGTCTGACCAGCTGGCATTTAGCACACCAGTCCTTTTTCACACCTTCTGGCCCCTCAGCTGACACTCTGGAATAGCCTTTGGCCTCCCCGTTCACAGCACGGCCGCTGGCAGCTCCTCCCGCAGTGACTTCGTGGAGCCCGTTGGAGCTCCCTCGAACATTCTTGTTGGGAAAATCCTGATGTGATGACTTGCTATCACCTGCTGGGATAGGAAGGTAGCCAGGGTCTTTCTTGGCTCGTGACAGGGCTGCAAGCATCAGAATTAACCCACAGGTGAGAAGCACTACTTGGGAATACCCCACACGGCCTCGAGGAACAACCTCCTGGAGAAACACATAGTACATGTAGCCCAAGGAGAACAGTCCCAGGCTCAAGAAGAAAAGAGTCCGTTCCTTCCTCCTGTGCGTGAGGTAGTAATACCACAGCACCACCACAGGAAGAGACGTCAAGATGACCAGTCCCAGCAGAAAGTGCAGAGCCGCGACATGGAGGAAGACAGGTAACAGAACAAGAGGAGGCACAAGGCTGACATTGATCTTTACGGCCCCCGTAAACCAAGGAACACGGCAGCGGTCGGCAACAGTGTCGGCAATTCTCTCTAGAGCTCCTGGGGGCAGGGACCTGCAGGTCAGCCACCTGTTAGGGGAAAGCACAGATCGTCGCTAGCAGATACCTCGGTGGTGTTTTCTCTGCCTCTACCTGGTCCCGCTGCCGGGGTCTGTCGCCAAGCACCAACCCCAGCCGCCTCCCTGCTGACTCACGGGAACGGGCACTCATTTCCCCCTTCCCCCTGCACCGAAGGCTGCTGGAAAGTTTCCCAACAACTGCTGCGGGCTGACACGAGTCCCCGCTCCACACCTGCCTCCCCATGCCGGGCTTCGGCAACACCGCGGCTGGGCGCTCAAGCCCCGGGCAGGCTGCGCACGGGGCTCCCAGCGACGCGGGGGAGCAACCAGCGCCGTGCCGGGGCACCTCAGCTGCTGGGGCAGGGAGGCAAAGAGAGAGGGCTTCGGTTTTCTACAGCGGCCGGGCACGGGCGCTCCCGCGTCCCCCGGCGGGCTCCGGCGACCCTGAGGGGCTCCCAACCGCCGCCTCCCTGAGGGAGCCCCAACGGCCGCCGGCGGGGGAGAGGCGCGCGCGCGGAGCCGTTACCTGTCGCAGCCCTCGTCCAGATCCTCGCAGTCGCAGCAGCACGCCGCCAGGTGGTTCCGCTCGCCCCGCCGGTCCACGTACTCGCAGCAGCACAGGGGCTCCTCCATCGCCGCCGGCGCGGCCGCCTCCTCCTCAGTGCCCCGGGCCCAGGGGCGCGGGGCCGAGGGGAGGGG
>VXAL01018026.1:335688-389623 GCA_013399475.1 Chauna torquata | reverse complement strand
CGGCGAGGGGCGAGGGGCGGGTGGCGGGGCATCCCCGCCTCCCCTCCGCAGCCGGGGGCCCGAATCGCGCCGCAGCGCGGCTGGAGCAGGGGGCCGGCTGTCAAGGAAGCGGGAGTGTCAGAGGGCGCAGCCCCGCAGGGAGGGAAGGGCCGAGGGCTGAGCCTGCTGTGGGGAGAGCTAGGAGAGCACGTACGGCAGGAGGCAGCCTGCCAAAGCTTGCGGCGCGAGAGGTGTAGCAGGGGCGCATCGAACAGTTTTCCTGTTCAGTTAATTAATCTTAAAAATACTCATCCTTACAGACGGTGAGTTGTTTTTACGGGGTCCGCGTGCCTGAAAAACCATACGAGCGTCCTGCGGGTGCGAAACCACTACCTGTTCTTCTTCTCTAAATCACTCTTCCACGGATGGTCATTTTCCAAGTTGACAGAGAAAGCTGAGATCTCCTTAAAAACAAATCCTGCTCTCTGCTGCGGGCGTTCTCCCCTCCTCCGTAATTTGCAGATCAGCTAACTGGCAGTGCAACTGCCCTCACACGTCCACCACAGGACTGCAGAGCTCCGCGCTGTTCCTAAGAAAGCCTCCCCTGAACAGGGGGAGGGCAGCAGAGGCAGATCACACAGCTATGGGAATGCAGAACCCAATTTACTTCTTCTAGAAACCTTTATTCCGTGCAGCTTTTGAGCCAAAATAGAAAAGAGTCCGAAGATGACAGTTACAATCCCTACCCCACAAGTCCTCAAGCACACATCTTCTCTTTGACATCTTGACTTGAAAGCTGATGTGGGCATTAACTCTCGGTCTTGCTGCTCTGTGTCTTGTTCAAGTGATCAAAGCTTCTCTGGAGCATGGAAAGGGAGATCTTTAGCTGCGAAAATAAATAATTGGAGGGCATGATGGTTTAAAGTTAATCTGCTGCAAGGGTGAAGGCTATCAGGAAAATCACATCTCCCTCCTTTTGTTTTAAGGACTCCATGCAATTTCCTCCTCTCTTTCCGTAAACAGCTGCTGTACTGTGATTTCCTAACAGCTACACTCTCTATAGTTTATAATTACTAACAGCACAGTATAATGAAGTCTTAACACCCTGCTATACAATAGTACAGAAAATAAGCCGTCCCAATCACTTTTAGTCACAGTTGATGTTCATGGCAAATACTTTAAGGAAAATGGCAAGGCATGATTTTATTTTAAATACCTGGCCTTCCCAGAGCATTTTGATGCACAAGATCCAATCGGATTACTGACAACCCTTGGAAAACACAAGGTAATAGGACACTGAGTCATGACTTCCTGACAACTGTTATTTGGAATGAAAAAGGTGGCTGAGTTCTCACTCCATCTTTTAAAAGAAGTTTTCACGCTCTGTGTGCATTCAAAAAGACAGTTTAACACTTTAGAATTCAGAATTGTTTGGGTAGTAGGCAAAGAAACTGAAAAGGGCATGGAAATCAGGAAATTCATTTCTACAGTGAAGTCTCCAGCACTTGGAAGCATTTCAAGCTGTGCCTAAAATGGTTAACAAATTAATAGCAATTTTGCGTGCAGAGACGCCTCTAAATGAGGAATATCAAAAATGTTTTTTTCTACCCTCCTTTAGTGCGTGGGAGACCACAGAGCAAACTGCTGATGGATAGAGCTACATGTGAACTCCCCCACAGCCCTCCTAATCTAATAGATTCTTCTGTTTTAAGATTTAATAAAAGAACTTAAAAATCAGAAAATTCATAGCTTATAAATAAAAACTGAAGTATGAATTTACTGTCCTTCACTTGCTAAGTTGTAATGTCAGCCTAGGGGTTTGGCAGTCCTCAACTTCAAGACCAGAGACACACAGCAGCACCCCACAACTTATCCTCAGTTTTTTTACACAGCTTTTGTAGTACAGGAAGAGCCTGGAAACGTAAGTCGCTGGGAAGGATTTACTCCATAGCTATGGAGCCTGTCAGAAATATATGGTCTGGAGAATTTACATATTTAGAAGTGTTTCACTGGAGATTAGGAGGCCCACTCATGCCAACATTAAGTGAATCTCTCACCAACATCCAGAAAGGTAGTGGAGAGCAAAAGCCTGGATAAACCTGCATGAAGAAACCCCATGATGAGCTAAACGAATACTTAGATATGTTTTGAGTCTTCTCAGAAAAGAGGACCTGTTTTGAATTACTCCTGTCTTTGCTTTGTCATGATTCAGAGCTGCCATCAACAGATCTCATCAATAACATTGCTGATCTCTCAACAACAATATCAGTTAAGAAAACTGATATGAACATACAGTTTTAGTCAAAGAAAAATCCATCAGAAACACGAGCATTGCCTTTGTACCAAATTCATGCCTAGGACAAAACTGAGGCCAAGGAGGCGTGAAGCTTTAGTTAGCACCAGAAAACACTGAACAAAAGTTATTCTGGCATAATGGAGAAAACTTGAGCTGTTGAGAAACAAGAGTATCAAAGACTGGCAGACTTACCTGCTCAAGCATTTCAATTGAGTCCCTCAGTACTCCCTTCACATGTTTAACCTCTTCCTTATCGTATTGAGGGATCTCCTCTTTTGATACCATTTCTGGGGATACGCTGTAAGAGATTGAGATTACATCAGAAACATGAAACAAGCACCTCTGCACCTACCTACCTAAAAGCAATTGCTCTCTGCCAACATTGCTAAAAACATCTTTTTCCAAAACCCACATAAAAAAAGGTGTCTGCAGTTGAATTTCAGTTTCTGTTGACTTGAAGATACTGCCTCAGACCTTTGTATACGACAGTCACCAAGAACAAATGTGCTCACATTATGTCTACAGTTTAAGTTCTTACGGTTAAGAGGGCAAGATCTTTCTTATGAAGAAAGTTACTCTAATTAGTTTTGAAATCTTCACTGTGGGAGGTCACCACACTGCCTCCATACCCAAGATCAGGTTATGGTTTCTAACTTGTTTGCCTATACCACATTGATGAGAGGAAGCAACACCTGAGCCTCTTCCATGCGTCTGAATATAAAAGGCACCTAACATGGAAGTTTGAGAAGGAGAGGGAATTTTGCAAGAGACGCACAAAAACAAAAGCTAAAAAGCTAAATGAATCTTTAACATTATGATCATGCTGGTTCACACAGGATGAAGTGAATACTTCGGTTCTGTGATCAGCACTACAATATTCACAGAAGATGAGTCACAGCAGGGTGATAAATGCAAGCTAAGGTTAACACTCCCCCAAAAAACAGCTTGTCAAAGGAGAAATTTATTGCTGCAAGATGCAGTCAGACATGGCACCAGATATCAGCATAGACCACAGAAGAGCAACAAGCCCCAGCAGCATTTGAAAACTTACCACCAAGTTTCATTGTTTGAAATCTATTTCTTTAAATCAGATTCTGTCATAAGCTGAGGAAGAATGAAAGCAAAAATTGTAAATTCAACTTACTTCAAAGAGCTTTCTTCCTGAAGCTGGACATGATAGAGGGACTGAGCTGCATGCTCTATCTTTGACAGCTTGAGAAACAGTGTTATGTTCAGCAAAACTAAGAGCAGCAAACTGTAGAGAGACCAGAGAACAAAATTAAGTCAGACAGTGTTTGTCATTATTGTTACAATGCTACAAAAGCAAGATCTGGGTTACAAACATCTAAGAAAAGGAAATTCTTCTGGAGCAAAAGGGCATTGGGTAGTGCTACACTGAAAATAAAGATTTATCCAAACAATTCTTAGCAGTTAGCTTTAAGCTGTGTAATAGCAACCTACAGCAACAGCAGTGCATCCTCTTGGAGCTTTTAAAACTGGGAATGAGTAAGTTCTGGAAATTTTTTTTGTAGGAACAGACATAGGTAAACCTGCAAGGTAGACTAGTTTAACAAAGCAGCATTTCTATTCTCTGTGTCACTTCTTAAGTCAATCCATTCCCCTCTTCTACTTGAGTGCTCCTTCATTTACATTCAAAATAGGTTAGGATCTGTCATGCTACATGCAATGTTAACACACAAGTGAGGTAGGTACAGGCAGATACAGATAAAGACCAAGATGAGATTGAGTTAAGCCATGTTTTAATGTGTGTACTTACAAGACACTCATTACTACAATGATGGTGGTGGTCCTACTTACAGCATCTCTCTTCCTTCCTATAGGGCACGGAAGAGAAGGAAGTTAAAAAGTACTGAAGAACATTCCTAACAGATGCCTGCAGATACATGTCAGTGCCCAACATTTCACACAGAACAGCTCAACAACGTCTAATGGAAGTAACAGATCACATGAGCGCACAAGATTCTCTCCACTTGATGTACCAAGTCATTTCTGTAGTCATCTCAGACAAATCAGCTAGACAGTCAGGCTGTTCCAGCAGGAGAAGGATTCCCCCCATTCCAGTACGCTGCAGAGAACACAGCTCTAGGACACGTTCATATTAAGCCCAGATAGCCTGATAACGCTACAGTCCATCCATTCCTAACATTTGCTCCTACTTTAGTGTTTACAATTCAACTTGTGCCATGAAATCCACCATGCTCTGGTGAACATTAGTGCATCAGATGTTCCTCATCTCTGTAAGCATCGCTAATATGGTATATGCCAGAGTCCAAATCTGTCATACTTAGTGGCAGTAGAACTACAAGAAATGCTTCAGTAACCCAGAAGTTACAGAAACAGACAGGAAATGGACTCTAACATTACCAAAAAAAAAAAAAATCAAGTATAAGGTGATAGGGCCAAGTGGTGAGTCACAGTTAAAGTTTAATCATCTCACAACTTGGGTGTGCAACTTGAAGAAATAAAGCAAAGCAATTTTTCAGCAACTTCGCAAAAATCAGATTACATTTATTTCTGATCCCATCTCATTTTCAATCCTACACAGGTACAGTGCAGCATTTTAGGATTTTAATTTTTAAAAAACACAAGGTAGGATTATGTTTGATTTCATCACATACTCACCATAATAGTGACTATGCACGTTCCTCATCTATTTTATGCAAGGTTGAACATACTAAAACATTTGCTAATAAAGACGACAGCAGTATACAGAAGTGTTATTGTGGCACTATTATAAAAGTTAAACTTTCTTGAACACACCTTACGGAAAATAATGGATATAAGAATTTGGATATAAGAACTCCTACCTATTATGCTGCCCTGGGACTCTAACCCCATGTCACCAGAGGAGTGCTGGGAAGAACGTTTGGGAAGTGATTCTGCCAGACCACGGTGTAAAGTGCGTCGTCTTCGTCTAAGGGCAACTAATTTTCCAGAATCTTCTATGGATTGATTAATTGCATATTCCTCCATTAGTAGATTTGATTCTGCAGTGGAAAAATAAGGTTTCTGAACTTTGAAAAGGAGAGCTGAAAAGCCTAGCACTGACGACTTAAATTGCAAGTGAGATATGGAGGGTGGTAGTGAGAGTAAGTACCTCCAGTAAATGAACTTAAGTCAGGTAATTGACATAAACTACGCCTTAACCTATACTACCCATCTTCTTTGTTACATGGCACTTAGTGCACTTTTCAGATCTGACGTACATTCAGCCGATGCAGGATTGTTTAATGATGTGTTAGACAGCAGTTGGAGGAACACTTCAAGACACTGTTAGACCGAGACTAGGAATTGTGTTAGACTGTGAGCCAGCAGCCACTGCTGGCCAGGCTGTTAACAGACGTAGCCAGGGAGTCTGCCAAGTGCCACTGCTGCTCTTCTCATACCCACAATGAAGGAAATATTTGTGTTAGAGACGGGTGCATGCAGTTTAGAGTAACAGCTTTTCTCCTGCTCCTCCTGCTTCCTTTAGAAAGCAATTGCTGACAAGGTATACGAGAGCTCTTGGCTAGCGTTATGCTACCAGCCTTCTTTTACACCCCAGAATTGACAGATACATTGGTAACAGGAGATTCCTTTGCTCGTTTCCTTCTTTTCAAACCATTCTTTAAGGAATCAAGTTTGACATGCATGAAAACATACACAGGAAAGGTAGCCTCCTTACTCCACCAAAGAGAAGAAAATGCCTCACCAAGTTGTTTGAAGTTCTCCTGTATTCCTCCCCAGGTGTTCTTCTCGATTACAGACTTTACAAGGCCCCAAGGCTGCTTTTTGTACTTTACTTCTGCAGAAACCCTAATAAACAGAATGCAACAGTGTGTGTGGTGGTGGGAAGGGGAAGGGGGGGGAAAAAGTGCTCTGCTAGGTAGCACAGTGATAGCAGAAATCTCTTATCAGAGGCAAGCCTCTAGCTTATGTCTGTAACCTGAAATACCAACTGGAACTGCTTTGGCTTTCCACCTCAGCAGCACTTGCACTGAAGCAAGGCAAGCAAGATATCTAGCTAAAGCTTCAGGAGACCCCAATGTCCAAATTATTGAAACACTCTGAAGTGTGTTTTCCTTCCAGACTCAAAGCAGCAGGGAATTTCTCTCCTGTGAACTGTACTGATTTTAACAAACATTTAAAATAGCCGTACAGAGTCCCGCTTTTTCCTCTGAATGAATACAGATGATATACTACATGGGAACAGCGACAGCAGCAGGTGAAATTCATTATCATCACCTACGCATCCAGTGCGCAGATCCTACACCCTGAGTAGACAAAAATTAAACTCTCTCTCTGGGAGCACGACAGAGGGGAAGTGACATTCCGGCCCTGCGTTTTCCAGGTTAAGCTAGTTAATAATGCTTCCGGAATGGAAATGTACTGGAATAGAACCCTGCAGAGGGCTTGTTCTAACAACCCAATGAATCCTAAAGCTCTTCATAAAGATGAAGGACAAATAAAGATCATGAGCTATCCTTTTATTTAAATCAAGAACACTGACCATACTAGAATACGCACTTTTTTCCAGCTTTTTCAAATAATCATCCCAATCAACATATGCTTACTGAGTTCCTACTCTAAAAAACAGCATTTTTCAACTAGTTTTTGAACCATTTTAAACAGTTAAGCCAGCTGTAACACCAGCATGCACCTTCTGTTCTATACATGCATGCTCCGTACACTGTATTCAAACCCTGGCTTTTGCACTTACCCCAGGGTTGTCATACGTCTCAGATAAAACAAATAGAGCCCTTAAAGAAGAATGACTCATTCAAAGTCATCCAGAACAGTTGTTCAATGACCCTTTCCCCTCCCAGTGGTAGAGGGAATCTTTAGCACTTTTATATCCTGAGATAAGCCAGAAGGAAATCCAGGCATGTTTACCTTTCCTGCATTCTGATGAAGTTTGAGATAAAAGGACTTACTAAGGACATCATTTTAAAAAAGCTACCAAGAATTACATTCTTAGTCAGTCACACAAATGCAGTCAACAAGGAACTTGATCACTTCAGGCGTTTTCAACAAATGGGAGAGTAAAGGAAAGTGCCTTAAGACTCCCTCATCTACCTAGAGCCTAATAACGAAGCTTGATTTGCTCAAGTACCCTCACTGCAATGATGGGTATGCTTCCTTCACCTTCCTGTGAAACCACCCTTTTCTGCAGGCCCTTAGCAAGGATACCTCAGAAACTTTATTACAAAACATCTGTCATAGTTCCAATTTATCCCATGTGCACAAGTGCACTCAAAAACCCAATGGTGGTCAGAACCCAGCCCACAGCCTTGGAGATGAGTTCTGTACCTTGTAACATCGATGTAAGACTTCGTTTCTCACTGAATTAATCAGACCCAAGTACAGCATACATGACCAGAGAAAGAACAAGCTTATTTTTCAGAAGAGATCCACAACTTCAAGAGAAACCAAACATTCTCTATGCTGTAGGCAAATCTTTTGATAAGCATATTTCAGCAACCTGCAACAGATGCCTCTGCGTCTTCCCCTCCCACTGTGCACCACTCAGGCTCACCGTAATCGACATTTGTGACTGGATGTGCGGCTGATGCAGTATCGGTTCACAGTATAGAAGTAATCGTGGTAGGGGACATCATGGGTCAGTACCTCAGCATCCACCTGATAAGACTGACCTTTCTGGCTCTGCTTATGCAGGATCTATCATAAAAGAAAACAGAAAGGAGTGGTGTTTGAATAAATATTCATGGTGTTTGATTTCCCACCCCCCGCCCCCTTTCAGCCCCAATTCCTTAAGTTAGACCAACCAACTCCAAGTGAATTGGAGTAGGGAGGAAGCCTGAAAACCATGAGAAGTCAGTTAAGAATGGCAAGTGTAGTTGGGGTGGGGAAGAGAAGACACCCCCAGCTAAAGCTAACACAGGCAGAAGAAGTACACTATTCCCCTTCTCCACTGACATTTCAAGTACCAAATGCAAGACTGGCCACTGACTCATGACCACAGTTCTTTGAGATTGAGCCTATGAGACCCTTCCCAAACACAGAATCACAGAATGGGCAGGGGAGGAAGGGACCTCTGGAGGTTATCCGATCCAACCCCTGCTCAAGCAGGACCACCTAGAACAGGCTGCCCAGGACCATGGCCAGGCAGCTTTTGAAGATCTCCAAGAGAGACTCCACAGCATCTCTTTGCAACCTGTGCCAGTGCCTGGTCACCCTCACAGTAAAGAGGAAAAAAAAAAAGCGTTTCCGTTTCCTGATGTTCAGAAGAAACCTCCTGTGTTCCAGTCTGTGCTCACTGACTCTTGTCCTGATGCTGAGTACCACTGAAGAGAGCCTGGTTCCATCCTCTTTCCTTCCACTCTTCCTTCAGGTATTTATACACATTGGTAAGATCCCCCTCTGAGCCTCCTCTTCTCCAGGCCAAACAATCCCAGCTCTCTCAGCCTCTCCTCATAGAAGAGGTGCTTCAGTCCCTTCATTTTCGTGGCCTTTCACTGCACTCTCACCAGAAGCGCCGCCCCTCTCCTGCACTGGGGAGCCCAGAACTGGACACTGAAAGCACTTTATTGCATCTTTTCTAACCACCTCCACCACCCCCAATTCATACACAAGGTCAATACTACTCCCCACAGAGTTTGTGGGAGAAGTTCACAGCCATGTGTAAAGGCAGAAAGCCTCTCTGATTTCATCAGCATTTGCTCATTAATGGTGAAAGTGGCAGAAAGACACCCTTCAAGATGCTATGTTTAAACCACAGACCCACATTCAGCCCACTGAACTCTAATCCACGGTCAGATCTCTGGCAGACTGTAGAGCTCACCTCTCCCTTGCTTTAAAGGGCACCGAACACAGACAGTACCTGCTTTTCAGTTGCAGTTGTGAACTTCCCACAGAGTGGATTGTTAATCGTTACAGTGTACGTCAAAGTCCTCAACTGATTGCCACTGGAATCTCTATTCCAAGGGGTTGATACAGCATCTAGATGACAAATTACACAAAATCTCACATGCAGGTCACCTGAAAGGCATCATCTCTGCCCTTTCATACCTTAAACCGCAGGTTAAGAACAGTGGTGGGGAGAGAGATGAAACTGATTCCAAGTGGTTGTGTTTTTTGCAGGAAAAGGGAAAACTGTTCCTCACCTTTGCTCATTCAGTGAACTAGTAAGTAGCTGAACCGGAGTCTACTGAAAGGGACTTGGGGGTGCACAGAAGAGTAAGCAAGTAAATCAAAATATGCCATTTCCCCATCTGCTTAAAGTTGAAAAGATTCATTTAGCATTATCAAAATGCTTTCGCCCCTTTGCCTTCTAAGCTAACACTGAATAAATATTACCCTTTTTGACTTGTTTTCTTACCTTATGATCTCAACGAATAAAGTTTACTCATCCAGAAAATTAAAGCCTGCGAGTATCATTTACGAGGATGCAACAATTTCATCTGTGCACCAGCTGTACAGACTTCACTATGTCTGGGACACAATGGAATCAGAAATACCCCACAGAATGCAACAAATTAATATCCTACCCAAAATCCAGGCATTAAAGTGCAGTTTCGTAGTGCATTGAAATGAGGTTCTTACTCAGAAAGATGTCTGATCTACAGAAACAGGCTAGCTTTTAATATTGTCTTTCATAGTAGAACTTGAGAGCTTCAAAATTATTTTAAAGCAAGTAGAAACTTAAAATTTCAACCCAGCCCTATTTAACATTTCTCTGAGGTTGAAATTTCCAGGACAAGTTCCAACAAAGACAGAAGGGAAAAGAGTACATTACCTACTATACTCCTGGAACTGAGAAACCTCTGCATGAAGTGAGAATTAGTGAAGAGGATTTCAAACATCTTGTCTGCAGTGATGTGGAAAACTCTGTTTATAAAAAGTCTCCCATACAGATCATTCTCTGAGACAGTCTCCTTCGCTACTAAGGAAAGGTAGAGAGATCAGGTTAAAAAAAGAACAGCATATTATGAAGTTTCTTCATAGTACTAAGCTTTATTACAGCTCAAATCCTTCCCAAGCTTGCATGGGCAATTGTTTCTTACTCTCAGAAACCCAAAAGTGACAGCAGCACATTATTTTATAATAAGATGGCCTTTGGGAGCAAAGTCAAGAGCTGGTTTTCCAGCCATCGCCCCCCCCCCCCCCCCTTCCCCTGTACAAACATAAGTTAATAACTCAACATCACAAGTTCCCATCACTTGAGTTTTGCCTTCAGTATTTTACTAATCCTACAGGACATATTGGAGAAGACAGTTAGCACAATCCTCATTTAATACGTGCCTACTGTATGAAGGACACATGTATAGCAAGCAGGACAGTGAAAGCGTACTAGCTTTCTTTCTACTTATGGCTAGTTTCAGAATTCTGCTTCTAACATCTGTAATGCTGGTAGCATCCATGCTCTAAGAGACCAGGCACAAACTCCCAAACACCCTTCTTCAAACTGTTCCTTCCTCCATACCTTTTGCAAGCAGAATGCAATAAGTACCCTGTTCCATTTTGCAGTCCTGAAAAGCGCACCAAGATGCTTTATCATCCTTCCCTATTTCAAACCACCAACAAGCACTCCAAAGGTAGTTCAGCGGTTGCAGCACCAAGCATTGCTATTTCTGCTGGCTGCTGGTATGACTCAGCTTTGTGGTTGTCACAGCCACTCTCACAAGAGGTAAGGGACAGAAATGTAATCCTGTAGGGAAAGCGGTTTCCTGTACCAACCCCAGCTCAGTCTGGTTATGCTTTAGAAACAAGCCCATCCTCAGCTATTACCAAAAAACAAAAACAAAATCTAAAAACCCAACCACACACACCAAGAACAAGCAAAAAGCCTGAAAACAAATGATGTGGAAGCAAGACAGAAGTCAGGACACCTAACCTTTCAATTGATATAAATGAATGCTCAGAGCTAGCAAAGGTCATTGCCAGCAACCAGCACAAAGGTAGCTTGAATGTCATCCTACAGTTCACAAACTGCCTGTAGGATAAGGTTGCAGCACTTAAAATATTATTATTTGGTAGCAGTCCATATTGATAAACGCAAGTGTAGCAACTAACCACCACAACAGAAGTCCTCAGTGAAATTCTGACTCCAAGCAGACTTCTGAGTACTACCTGAGTACTGCTTCTAGCCTGATAGAAGTCCCCAGTAGACATATACGTGTCTTCAAAAAAAGTTCTTTGACCTAATCAGGCTTCAACATATCACCCCAAACATGAAGCACGCGTGACATGTTTATGCTTGCAGAAAAGATGGACTTCCTGTGCTATGTGCTGCTTATACAACTGCAATGTGGAACAGAAAGCAAGCACGTACATTAAGAGACCTATTTAACCAACCAATATGCAGTCATTATTTGCTAGAATGACTCAGCTGTGTCAAAACATTCTGCAGGAAGCTAGAAATTCAGCTTGGGTTTTCAGCTTATGTTCACTGTATTTCCTCTCACAGCTGAACCTGGTTCCATCAAAATTCAGATGGAACTAAGTCTGACCTCAGCTAACAAGGGCTCAACACCAGACCTCTCACCTCAAAATGCACTCCCTACTTCCCCCGTTTTGCTAAGAGAAGGAGGGGAAGCTTCAGATATTCTGATGCTGACATCTGCTTTGACTATTGTACATTAGCTAACTTGGATGGAGCCAGACAGCAAACAATCCAAAGCCCATGCATTATTACTTTAAGGTCCAGACATTGCTACTGAAATATTTTACTCTTTAAGCATGAAGTCTCTTCTCCTTGTACTAAGGCTCAAGTTCAAGAGCAAAAGCATCCATGGGTTTATAATTTTAATTTACAGACAGTTTCCTGTTAGCTGATTTGCCTGCACTTTTTCTATCTAGTCATGGCTCTATAAGGAGCAGTCAGTGAGCTGCCAAATGCATGAAATTATCTATTGAGAAAGTGTTTTTACTTACAATCTCTCTCAGCTCTTGAAAAATTGATGGTATTATCACACAAAACAGTATTTTCAGAAAACTCAAGCTGAAACTAGGCTGATATATCAGGCCAATCAGCTACTTTAGATGCTAGGATTTAAACAGCTATTTTTCAGAAAGCCTGGAAACCTTTCAGATGAGAAGCCTGGAATATGCATGTATGAATGCCTCTGAATCCCACACCCGTGGAAGCTGGTCACTGCATATACCAAGAGCTTGATAAGCTTTAGGTATCCTTTAGGTATGAAGCTTTATCTTCACTTGCATCTGGGCTTCTCAGAGTTTACCTGCAGAAATCCCATCTGAAGCAGTGAGCACCAACAGTAGCGTAGCTAAGAATAAGTGTACAGATTGCACACTTTCAATTTGGACAGAATGGAAAGCTGGAACTGCTTCACCTCCACTACAAATAAATATGCATGTTTGACTGTTTTCTTTTGTTTGGTTTAACTCATACAAGTAAGCCTACCTACCTTTTATTTATCACAATTCTAGAGCAACATCAAGCACTTTTACCTAGAATTGGCTTAGAAATACGGTTTATGAAAAAACATTTCATCTTCTCATGCAGATATCAGTCTAACTCCTCAACTTTTAATGCTGTTCTAACCCCTTAGCAGTATGTAATTATCTGCTGCTAACTCTCTCAGCCTGAAAACATTTATAGATGAATTGGAGTAACTGTCTGATGAGATAACATGAAATTACTCTGACTTTAAGGTTAGGTTCCTTAGGGAACCAAAAATCCAAAGCAAACATTACCCAGAGTGTCCTGGTTCTGCATGAAGACAGTAAGTCTGCTCCCTCACCCACTACCGCCTTGCACTTCATAAGGTCATTTTCATCACTGCATGGCAAGCTGTGAAATACTGTTTGCATATAATACCATTATGCACCAGCGACTGCAGAGGTTTGAAAACATCTGCAATGCAAGGCAAGACAGATAAAACTGGAGGTGGAAGGAGAGGGGTCAGGAAAAAGAAAATTCTGTTCTTCAAATTCCCATTAACAACCAATGGCTCATGAGGCTAAATACACACTGCAAGCAAATTAAAAAAGCTGAACCGATAAGAATACAGGCTATCAAACAAATTACTAAGATGGCTGATTATTCCACTCCATGAATCTGGTGGAGGATCAGGAGAGAAAAATATATATACACAACTCTTGGCACTGTTTGGGATTTTCTATGCCACTGGAGATGGGGGAAAAAAATTGCATTGTGAATAATATGCAGGTCAGAGACTTAACAGATGCGCCTGAAATCAAGTCAATAAAACTAATTCCTAGAATGAACATGTTCCAGACACCATTTAAAGTCTGCATCGGCAATATTAACCATTATCAAAGAACTCTCCTACACTTTAAAAGACTAAGTGCAAAATTAGCTTAGGAGATATACTGAATAAATACTGTGACAATGCTAACTTTTTCCTGTTCACACGATAAAACTTAAGCCTTTTGCCTTTAGGTAATTCAAAAGGGATATCCCCTCCAAACCCCATAGCAACAGATTATTAGTTGTTATACTTTTACCAAAGCTTGTGCTTTAAGTATGTTGATTTAAATGTCAACAAGGTAACAGCGCTACTCTTCTGTACATACACTGTATATCCAGAACTTCACCTCTTAAAAAAAAAAAAAGGCTGAACTCATTTCAACTACCTCCTGCATCACATATCCCTAGCTGCAAAAAAAGTCAAACCATCACTGTACCCATCTCACAGTATTACAGCGCAAGCAGTTCTGCTCTCCTGCAGACCACATATTTAGGGTGGTTATTAATACACACAGAAACAACACAGTAAGTCAAGTTATGCAAGGAGATGAGGAATTTACGATGTCCCCATAAACAGTAAAGCTTTCTAACAGAAAAGACTTGTTTTCCAACATTCTACTTCTCCCTTCTTTCTTTGAGCTATTTTACGATGCTGAGCATTGTAGTTGCATGTAGAAACCCCAGATACAAAACAGTTCTTTGAGGAAACTCAGAATCTGCTGCTTCTATATTGGGAACACATTCAGTGCTTGAGCTAAAATTTGTTTTCTGAAATTTATAATTGAGACTGCAGATATTAAACTTCCTGCTCAGCCAAGAGTTTGTCATGGCCCAAGATTTATACTCCAATTTCTGAAACCAAACAAAAGCACCAAGATCCAGGTCATTAAGCCAGTGCTGCATGGCGAAAGACCCCCTCCCCCAGCACGCAATATGAAAGTTGCCTAGGAAAGATGTTGCCAAGGTTCTGGCATTCCAGCTTCTGGTATCAGGTGGACCTGGAGTTGGAGAACAACAGTCTCAAGCTTGCCCCTCACGTTATAGGCCAGGACACCTCCGTGAGCAGCCTGAGTATGAGCCAGAGGACACAAGAGATTAAATGCATGGATAAACTTTTGCTGTGTGGGAAAGCTAATTTCATCTGCATGAAAGAATTCACCTTGTAAGAGTATGGAGCAACTGCAACAGAAAACAGACATAGAAACAAAAGAAAAATTCTAAGCATGAAGAGGGTAACCTGTGAGAAAAGGTTAGTGTTGTGGGATTAGAAAATCCTGCTCTGAATAAAAGAGACTCATCTTGGGGGAGGGAGCAGAAATAAGAAAAGCAGCATGAATTCAGTTCACTTTTAAAAGAGACATCTCCAGTTTAATACGCTCTATTTGCTCAACATCACCATTGCAGGGATGACAGCTGGTATTTGCCTTTATCGTTTAGGCAAACAGCAGCATGAAGACAACAGGACTATTTTCAGTCCATTTCATTGGACATTTTCACCACAAAAAAAGCCAAGGCAGAAAGAGATGCGGTTGTTATTAAGAGGACAGGAAAACTACAAAATATCTAAAACAGAGAAGACTGAAAACTTCTGCTGCTTTAAGGGATACACCTGGGATTGAGTAAACAATTTGTAAAGCTTGTTAAACGCACATGGGCATAAACAGCAACTTGTTCAAGTAAGTAGACTCACAAAAGTGATACAACTTGACATCCATCAAGTTGAACCCAAAATTGAGCAAACAGAGAAGCAGTGCTGGCGAGCAAAAAGAAAGTTAACTGAGATATAAAGTACAACCTCAGGCAAAGATCACACATTGTAGGTGGCCAGATCGATCCATGACTTTGAAAGCCTTCCTGGACACTCGAGTTATCCCAGCTTAATAGCATCTGCAAGCACCTTCAATAACCAACTCCAACTGCAGAGATGAGATGCAAAGTTTCTCAGCCAGATTCAGAACTGGCCTCAAATTGAACTGTTCTATTCCTGCCAACAGGTAGTGAAAGCAAGTTCTCTCTTTGCATATGAAAGAAAAATAGCAGCGTGCTCAGAAGTAGCTGCACTGTCGAGCTTCTCTGTCCTTCATTTGCCTGCCACCATAGACTTTGAAACCAATTCAGGTCATGTGTGCCTCATTTTAAAAGTGTTCACAGAGCCCAAGATGGGGCTACCCAACAGAACATTCACCGCAGCTTCTGTGAGATGTTTGTAAAGCTATGTGCCTTTGGCACAGAAGAGCTCCCCCATGGTAATGGAAAAGTAGAGTGGGAACTTGCCAAGGGGTTCTGCGGGACCACAGAACAAGCATCCAGCGAACTCTGCAGATGTCACTGTCATCCAGCCTGGGTGCAAGGCGTGCTCTGGCCTTACTGTCTCCCCAGGACATAGCAAAAACACTCATTCTAAAACCACTATGAGACATACAGCCACACTTTTCTAATACAACAAGAGGAGAGGAAACATGCAGCTGCCAAGGTACAGGTGCTACACTGCTGTGGTATCCAAGCTCCTGCCAGTCTTGCACTAGATAATGAGGTGTAAGTTAAAGGATGATATATTGGGATCCATTAAGATTCTAACTCTGTTGGTACATAAAGTGTAGTCTGCTCTACAATGTATTTTAAAGTTTTTTTCATCTTCAGGTCAGATTCAGAATACGCACAATGCACTCCTGAAAGCTGGCAAGTTGTCTTGTCTGGACTTTCAGTGAGTTCCTCAGTTTACTCCATCAATAACATTGAACCCCACACGCATCAAGAAAGAAATGTAAAGGGGGAGGGGAGAATGGGAGCATTGTAGAAATTCGAGAACAGCCTGAAATGTTTCCCCTCCATTCCCAACAAGTGAAAACAAATGAAAAAAATATTTGAAATACCTATGAGAGCATGGAAAGTGAACACCACATTGTCAAGAATTTTTTTAGTTTAAGCTACTAGCAACTCTATATTCACCAAAGCATAGAAAGTAAAAGCACAATTTGTTTTCATCCTTAACACCCCTAACAACTTTCTTTTTCCACAAACATGTTTTTGCTGCAACTCTGTGAAACAAACAAGTAAACAAGTTTCACAAAATCAGGAAGTTCTCTAACTTGCTCCACAAGTGAGAAGGGACACAAGAGTCAGGCTGTCTTATGGCTTCCCAATTGTTAAAAGATTTACCTTCTTCACTGTCTGAGGCACTGCTCTTCTCTGGAAGATTTTCATTCTCATTCAGATCCAAGGACTTTTCTAAAGATCTGCTCCTGACTAGCTTAACAGATTTTCTTTCAGAAGATGGAAGAGGGCTCTTATTTATTTGCTTCTCACCTGGGGACTCTTCCACCTGAAACAACCAATAGAAAAAAAAAGTATCAGTAATCATAGGCCATTTTAAAAAAAGAAAGTTACTTTCAAAGAAAAAAGAAAAACTATAACAGAAGACACAAATCCATCTGCTTGGTTACCACACAGTCAAGCTCTAGTTTCCTCCCTTGTTTCCCTACACCAGCCAACCTTTCTTCCTCTGTCTCAGACTTTCACATCACTCTAGGAACAAGGGACAAATTTATCTGCTCTGTCTTACCAAGAGCTGCCTTAAATGGGGTAGTTTACTCCCTACCCAGTCCCTCTGCATCCACCTGCACAGCTTGGTGCCCTTCCCTGCATCAGTGCTAGCATTTATAAACTCATCAACCTAACATGATTATTCACTTTTTATCGGTCAGGTTAGTTTTTATGCCATTTTAGCAAGGGGTCCAACAATCTTAAGGTAAAGCACAATGAAGTAGGTAGGGCCTCTCTTCTTCACCAAGATTAGATCATCCCAATTCTATATCTGAAATGTATTCTTACTTTGTAGGGCTCCACTATCCTTGACAAAGCAAGAAGTTAAAAAAAATCACCACTGTCTAGAGCCATCCCACCTACAAAACATTACTTCTTGAAACAAAGCAGTGGAGTATCATTTGCCATCTCCAATACAGAAGCAAAGCATCCCCCACAACATCAGTCACTGAATCGGTGATGCAGCTCTGAACCCCGAACTACAGTAACTGGGGGCTAAGCTTACCAAAACACCATTGCACACTTCAAGAAGTAATTGCTAGCAAAACCGTATGCACAAGGTTTCTGCATCTCGGAGTGCCACCCAAAAAGCTTGGCTAAGAGTCAGTCTTCATTCCAAACCTCCTTTCAAAGCTCCCACTGCCTCCAGCGGAACAGCTGGGATCAATAGTACAGCCCCCATAGGCAGCAGCACACAGATGGTAATAAACAAGATCAGGTTTCCTCAACTGAGGAGCTCCAATTCATCTGCAATACCATCATCCTTAACGATTATTCAGCACTGACTCAAAAAAAACAAGCACATCCGCTGCTTGAATTATCATCATGTACTTCCTGTACTACTTGGCTTTTTTCAAAATAAAGACCATTTACTATTTTGTGCAACTGAGGGCCATTAGCAGAAGGTGAGTGGCTAGAAAACAGACACAGCCGTGAATATGACTGCAGTATAAGCGAGCAAAAACATTCCCTCAAGGTCAAAAAGGAATACTGCATCAGCAAAGCAGATCAATTAACAAATGCTCCTATTGAAAGGAGCTACCATGTCTGAAGTTATACTCAGACACACAACAGGAATGAGGATAGTAACCAACATCTCAATGTCAAAATATTCTACCAATGCAGACGGAAAGGAGAAAGGAGCTAGTAGCGGTAAAATGTTTTGCCTAGAAATTGACAGATGCAGGGAAAAAAAAAAAGGAACTCTCATAGTATTTTGATGAAGATTAGGGATCTGGTGAACAGGTGGAGCTCACAGCAGCGCAACAGTAGCCACATCTTGCCAGGCACAGAGAAGTAAAGTGAGGCTCAGGTCAAAGACTGGAACAAGAGCTCCCCTAAAGAAGCCCTTCATGATGTCCAGGAAGAAGAAATTCATGCTGATGTGTTTGGAATATCTGATCAACTCAGACAGTTTTCCTGTCTCTGTACTTTGGTTTTGTTTGTTTTTTGAATAAAGACTACTGATTTTAAGATCTGTCAACTAGAATTAGAGCATTTCTTCCTTGCACACATCAGCCTCCTGAGCCAGTCCAGTACTGCTGAGCTCTGTGCCAATGCATTTTTGTTTTTAACCTGTGAACAGAGGGGTTCCGAGATTAGAAGGCTCTGACAGGTTTCCCTAAGAAGAGTAGAAGGAGGCAGGTGGTTCCCATCCAGAGATAACCTGCACTTAGAGAAACAGATGTGCCACAACTGGCATTACACACACTTTCTTTAATCAACTACAAACAGCTATTGACAATACTTTTTCCAAGACAGTTCAAGTAATGTCAGCCAACCCCTCAGATTAGTTCAGATCTTTTTGAAGAGAGCTTTTGAACTTCCTTTGCCTGTCAGAGCAGTAAGAAAGGGAGTTAAGCCTCTTTCCCTCCAGTCTTTGGAAGTCAACTGTGTTGTGCATCATCAGTGCAATGATTTTTTATAAAAGCTTTCTAAGCACTACCGTCTCCTCCTACTGCCCTTGTGCTTCTACAACATATATGCTGTAATCCTGGGCTGTGGAGAGAGTGTCAACATTTTTGAGAAACACCAAATGACACATGCAGCTGAACACAATCATTATCTATTTTAGCTACGGTAAAACAGTAAACTAAACACATTTATCAAGACTGATGTTTCACATTATAATTAAAGGACTTCTTAAAGGCAGACTATTCAAGGGAGAATCCTAGTTTTCCCTGCTTACAGATTAAATCCCTAGGCATTCCTGCTTACCAACATGCCCAATTAGATTTAGCAACTGCAACAGACATCTCTGGCAGTGACACCCAGTAGGTAAACAGAGCACTTTTCCAAACAGAGCAGTTATTTTAAAATGACTTGTTCTTGTACAAACAAGACTCAGACAAGTCCAAATCAAGGTTACCTGGGTAGATTTTACTTACCCTAAAGAGCCCAAATTCCAGCAGCAGTCTTCCCAGACCTCCCCTCCAGCTCTCCAAAAATTTGTTTTATACTCATAGGATTTCCATGAGGGATATCCATCATTCTAATAACTAAGCTTTTAACATCTGACAAACTAATACCAGTATTGCTTGCTTGGGTATCAGTCTCTAGCCATTAAGTTGGATTTCTGCAAAACTAAAGCATACTTAACCTCCAGATCAATTCTAGCAAGTAATAAAAGCCAGAAGAACTATATGATAGTAAGATTGTTACAAGCATCTCCTTTCTTCCCTGCCCAAATTTTTCAAAGCAGAAACAACAATTAAATACCCAATCGAAGTGAAGTGAAATGCTTTAGTGCTCTGTTTGCTCTTCCCAGAGCTTTCCCTTGGGGTACCTATTAACCAAGAGATAATGTCTGTAACCATTTAGGACTACAGCTGCACACAGGAGCCCCAGCAACCCTGCTAAATGCTGCGCACACCTCAGATACTGCTCCTAATGCTACTGCCCTCCCAAACAGCCAACTACATTCACAAATACATTCTCCACCATGAAGGAAACACCCATGCTTGTTCAGTTTTATTAACACAAGGGATTAGGGGAAAATTCACCCTACCAAGGGTGGTTTTTTCCCCCTTTTTTCTGAAACATTTCTGGAAGTTTAATTGGGGGTGTGAGGGAAGAGGGAAGAAAAAGGTTTCATACATTCACAACAGTAGACCAACTGACCTCTGAATGCAAGGATACACAGCATAACTACCCTATAATAATCCCCACGTTTATGGGACACAGAAGAACTTTATGAGGAGGTAGTTTCTAAATGCAAATAGCACAAGCAAAAAAGCATTGGAAGTGAACAAAAGCATTACTTTCATAAAGCACTTAAATAAAAATGCACAGGATCCATAGGAAGGTGGATCAAACAGTTTTGTTTTTACAGCTGAGAAGACCAAGGCCTAAACCTCAGCATTCTAGCCAGATTATGTAGCGAATTAGTCATATGATGTTGCTGAAACTCACATCAACAACATTACCTTATACAGAAGTTTGCTTCCTAAAGATATTCCTGAAACCTGACAATATTCATATCCAATTTTTGATGTGAAAACCCTTTAGAGTATCATGAACTTTCAATGAATTTTAGAAATTACAATCATCATGCATTCTTATGCTTACAGATACACAAGTTAAGCATATATGCTTATCAGTTATGAACAGCAAGAAGGACTGGGTCAGCACTTACTCCTGACAGCACGTGTCTGTTTAGTGACTCTCCTTCTGTTTGAAGCGTGGGTTCCCGAACTAAACCAACTGTTTTAGGTAGTTTGTCATCCCTTTCTCCAGATTCATCACAAATGCTGGATCTGTTCAAAAGAAAAAGGAAGATATCTTTGGAGCTGTAAATGCTGAAATATCTGAGAAAGCTTCTTGTGTGTGATTTTTTTTTTTTTTTTAATATAATCAAACCATGGCTGTTCAGCTAATATTAAAAACTACCAACTCATTCCTCTCACATCCACCTCATTAATCTCTCAAGCCACGTTCCTCACCCTAACCACCTTGCAAAAAAACCAGCTTCTGCATATATAAGGTAAGTAAAACCAAGCACTGGCAAATTAGAGTGAAAGTGAGCACTGTGGGGAAAATGGGAAACACAGGTAGAACAAATTTGGAAAGAAAATGAAGAAAGTTTGAGATAAAATTTTTTCCTGCATCCCTTATTCCTGAGTTGCAAAGTACTGCATTTTTTACAGGTAAAAAAATAGGAAATATTTAATAGAACATCTTTTGAAGCTTGCAGTGAACTTAATTTTTTGCTAACATACTCAAATAACACAGGATTGAAAAAGAAATGCAAGGTACATTGTTCAGTTTTACAGAGCCACTTATTAACATACAGATACAAAATTAAAGCCCCGTTATTAGAATTACACTGACGGTTCATAAGTTAGTTCATATTTGTTCCAAGAGATCAACGAAACAGTTCAAAAAAAAATCTGTAGTTTTCTTCTGACTTCCTAATTCAAGCTAAGCACCATACAAAAACAAGCTAAGACTCAGACATCAGGAGAACAAAGGAAAGCAATTGTTTTAGTCTCCATGGAGGAAAGGAAAAGTGTGAACATCTGATATAGCTCCATTCCATTCAGCCGTTCCATATTGCTGAAGGGTATATAGATCCTGACTAAATACTATCAGGAGAAAGTTGATATTTAAGCTATCCTGCCCTCCCCACAGCAGATTCAGGGACAGCAAGGTCTTCCTATCTCTCTCCCCTAAGGGGCCTCAGCTGTGCTCCTACTATTTTAAACAATGAGCACAATTAAGTTTTTATGCATGTTCAGTTTATGCAGTTCACTTCTTTGCATCCTTCTACTATAGGCTTAACCTTTCTCGTAAGGCTACAGCAGCACTTCGCAAAAAGAATTTCTAAAAAAGAGGACACTGAAATACTCATGGAGAAACAATAAGCTGTATAGCCTCCTCTTACCGACACTGCCCATTGTCCTCAGATGATGAGTGGAAGCTCTCCATCTCCTCGGTGTTCAGGCCCAGCTCAGATCCATAGCTCTGGTGCACCAGCTGCCAGAATTCCTGCTTGGTCAGCCTCTGAAAGAAAGAAAGCTAGTCAAGAACTATGGTACAGGGCAGTAAGGCACATTAGGTAAAAGAGTAAGAAGTTTGAATTACGCCACAGCCTTTAACCTCACTTCTGACAAGGTCTGAAAGCATTTAGGTATCACATTTCAAGATTGGATTTCAGCATTTTGGGGAACTGTACTCTTGTCTACTGCATGTTCCCAACCCACCACTGTTCAAACAATAACACCAGACATTAAAAAAACTGGTATTTCAAGGGAAAAAAAACCATGCTCGTAGTTACTACTTGCTTCTTCATTTGTCACCAATGTTTTCACAGGTATCTTCGAGGCAGCTCCCTCTTGAATTTCACAAGATATGGCACAAGACCAGTAGCTAGCAGACAGCCAGGGACTCCCTCTTTGGTCCAGGACAAACCGCTTAACAGATACATGCCTGTTTCCTCAGGATACTCAGACCACTTTACCAGTGACGAGAGGCTAACATTTCAGTCACTACAAGCATTAGCATCCAGGTCAGCCAACAGTCTATCTTCCCAAGGTGCGACACTGCCACAACCCCCTTTACATAAAATAGTTGCTTTTGCTCAGTAAGTGTTATCTTGACTCACAGCTAGCTGCTCTTCTCTTTCCCCACAAACTGTCTGCCCTGCTCCATGAATTCCAACAGCTACTGGGATATATTTAAGTTCTCTCTGATCATCAGGAAAGCTAGGGAAGTGAGAGCGTTACAACAAACTCCTATCGGCAAAGTAAGCAATTAGGTTCAAAGTCCACTTTTCCTGGCAGGAAAGGGCTAAAACAAAAAGTAAAAAGAAATAAAACAAAAAAAAAGGAAATAATAAGGTGACAAGGTTTCGGGATTTAGCAAAAGAAGACAGGCATCACACTGGAAAATGCGCCTCAGCCACAATCCATATTGATCAGGGGAAGAGAACTGTGCTAATGAGGTAGTAACACAAGTACTGCTTACTATTTGCATGAAATGATCACATTAAGTAGCCGTGCATTATTTAAAGGGCTTTTAAACGATCCTCTCCACCACCTCGCCCCACCAGCGGGGTGTCACACTACCCGCAGTGGGAGCCGCCACAAAGAAGGGTGCTCCACAGGCGCCGGTGTAAACGCTCACCTACGGACGCCGTCGGCTCCTCCCGGGCGGCTGCGGCCCCGGTCCCGGCAGCTCCCCGCNCCTCAGGGGCGGGCGGGAAGCCCAGCCGCCTGCCTCACCGCGCCGGCGGCCCCGGTTCTCTTCCGAGGGGAAGAAGTTTCGGGCTTTTCAGAAGGCGGCTGGCACCAGCACCCTCCTGGCAGAGGTCAGCCTCACAGAGGTGAAGCGTAGGAGGGACGAAGTAAACATTAAAGCGCTCAACAGGCGCATGCAAAGCGGGGATCGTAACGGCTAGCGCCAGCCTCCCTCGCTGCCCCGGGGGTTCGTCCTGCGAAGCAACACAGTGCTAAACACGGACCAACATAAGGCTGCCTCACCTTCCCCCTGCACGTTTGTGTTCGAGCAGTAAACTCACATAACTAACTTCAGCTGTTTTCATTAAATGGCTAAAGACTGGGGTAGGCATTACACGGTTTCAAAATAGGACCTTTAGAGAGCCCACCTGTCAACCCGAAATGAAAGGACAAAGTCACTTCCACTTCTGTTGCCCGGTATTACCACTGCCTTTATTTCCAGTCATAAGAAAATAGCTGGCAAATGGCTAAATGTCACTAAATTCACTTGCATTTTCTGCACCAGTTTGTGGGCACATCAGTCTGCCCTTGTACAGGGAGTTCAATGGCTTGTGGAAAGCAGAAGATCTACAAGCTATGCATTTTAGGAATCCATAAAGCTATTTCCTGTGGCTTTACGAAGTCAAGCTTACTAACTTCTGTTTCTAGAAACAAGATTCTTGCACTCTGCTCAATTATTGTATCAACTCAGCTAGATATAATAGGGTCACAGCCCAACATAAATCAGACCTGTGCTATTGTATCAGAAGAGATTAGTTCTGAAGGCAAAGAAGGGCACAATTTTTCTGGGTCAGATTTCTGCTTCTGCACAGAGGCTGGGGTTTGAGAGGCTCTGGAGCTTGAAAGGCTGAATCTAAACCTAGATTACTTTGCCCACTCAAGGTGATGATCTATGCCAGATTATTCCCCAGTTCTTTGTATACAAAAGAAAGGCTACAAGAAGCAGCTGGGACACAGTTTTCTCTTTTCAGCCTTGAGCATAAAATACCAATACTTTGTTTCACACTCGTCAAAGTGGTGGCATGGAACAAGCAATACTACAAAATACCACTGGCATAAGCAAAGCTGCTGATTTCCACCCATGTGGACAGATGCACGAATAAGACACTCCATACAGGTTTACTCCAGAGACACTCCACACACAAACACATGCTCTCCAACCAAGCAACGCTGACATGGAATTTTGTCTGATTGCTTGGTCACAGATTAATGGAGGGCAACAGTGAACTCCCCTTTTAACTGCCTGAACATAAAGGTCAGAATCGACCCCTGAGCCCTCTTTGATCTCTAAAACAACCCTTGTTGCACAGAAAGGTGCAAAGTGTCCCTTTCACAACCTTGCCTTAGAAGTTGGCAAGGATGGCAGATTTGCTGCCCTAGTAGCTTTTAGCCACAAGAACACCAGCTCAACAAAAATTCTGGTCTCTTCTCACACCTCTGGACTTACCCGCTACATCATCTCTGGAGATTGGTGCAAATTTCTACCCAGCAAAGCGAAGAACAATAGGAAAATAAATCCAACTCTAAGGAAAAGGACTCATGGGAATTGAGACGAATTAAGTTAAGATCTTGTTCCATTAGAAATAAGGAACACTTTTTTTAGGATTTGAATGACCTGTCTAATTAGATTTTAATTTGTTCCTTCTCCCTCAAACTGGAGGAATATTGGACACCCATGAACTTCAGGAAACTAAAGCAATAGTATAAGTGTCATTGTTCTTACCATCGTTAACAGCCATTAGTAAAGTTGTTTTACCAATCTGGAAAGACTGTTGCAAAACAGGAATTCTGGCTGATTTTATAAACTGATGCATTATTGAAAGCCTCAGTGGATGTAGAAGCAGCTGCTATCTGTTTTATCAAGGTCGGTGTCATGTCTCTTCCAGACCTACATTAATGATTCCTAATTTTCCATGATGCTTCCCTTTCAAGCAGGAGCATGTAAAAAACAACAGCAAGGTAAAAACCTTAAAGGCTCACTCTGAGCACAGTTTGCAATAAGAATCGATAAAAAGTGGATTTTTCCCTCAAAAGAGAAGTCTTTACATGGACATTTTAAAAAAGAAAGCCTAAAAAAGGACCATCTTAAGACAAAGGTACCCACTGATTCCCAGAGGAACCAGAGCTGAAGGGCATCAAGTGCAGGGTATTATACTTTGAGCGAGATTGGAAGGAGAAGCTATGAGCTAGAGAATTCCAACTCAACTAAGGTGACCAGCAGTCCTTACCAGAACAGTGACACAAACTTGGGGGGCAGTGTCTTGGTGGCCTAATTAAGCTTAGGCATGGAACAGCATGTAAGCATTTACTGATTCTCTTACACAACGTAAGGCAAACAGCAAGTAATTTCTAACACAAAGGCAGACTTTACAGAAGGCTTCTTGTTCAACTGTCTACAACACGTGACTCAAGTACAAGTACAAGGCAGAATGGCCACAAGATGGAGATCTGGGAAAGAGCATGCTGACCCTACTGAGAAGTTCTGCAGGGGCGAAAGTTTAGTGTATATCAGGTAAAGCAGGTAGGTCACTCTTCAGAGGTGAGACCTCGTAACACAAACTCTATGCCCAGGAAGTGCTGAAGAGACCAGAGCCAGTGACCAAAAACAACCTCTGCACAAACATGATTTGAAACACATGCAGTTCCAATCCCCTGGATCCAGATCCTGCAACTCTGGGATTATCTACCATCGGGTGGCACAGACCAACACTGTGACAACCACATTCAGTTTACTTCTGACGAGACCTGAATGACTATTTCATAATTTAACAGCCAGATGTCATCACCTAATCTGGTAGACATATTCCAGAGAATAACCAAATTATCCATAGCCTTTAAGACATTCAGCTGCTAGTAGATGAAATATTAAAACCAGCTCCTTTTGGAATTGGTTCCAGAGAGATTCAATATGTTGTCACAAACCTCACAAATTCTGTTGGGATCCCGTTGGCCACTGGATCCCAGAAACATGAGGCTTCACACACTCACAGCATTGTATACGATGCCAGAGCCTCAGAGGTATGAGATACCTTTCAAATGTACGCTGTCCCTTGCCATGATGGTGTGAGGGGTGTGCACGTGGAAGCAGGGGAAAGCAGCAAAACTGCTTGGATGCATCACCACCTTTCTTTTAGCAACAGATCAGTGAACAGCTGTCATTGTAGTGGGGCCAATAGATCCAGCTCTAGCAACTTCAGTTTCTCCTCATCTCCTCAGTGCCCCACATTAACCTGATCTGGTTTGGATAAGCAGTAAAAATTTGCTGTAAACAGATTAATTTTGCATTAATTGGCATGCTTTGATTTTCAGCTTTCGTTTTTACAAAAAGTGTCTCTTGGCTGCCTTAAAATTCATCTAACCAAGACTGCTTGTGGCAACTACATCTAAGTAGCACAACAGCTTTAAGCCTCTGGGGACCACAGCACTACAGAGTTATATATGGATATTTCAGTGTTCAATTGCAAATGTGTTGGAATAGTTAAACAACGAGAGCCATAAACAGGAAGGAATTGGTTTACAAAAACTGCATTACTTACACTGATGTTCTGCAACAAACGCATCAGTATATTTTTAGAAAGAAGATTAGCTTAAGTGCCCACAAATTGCAATATAAATCAAGCTAACTAGCAGAAGCTGCCAAAATACACTTCCATATCATTCAGCCTGCCTTTGTTGCATTTATTTGAGGTCAGAGGAATTGTAATGAGTTGGTTGGCCAAGGTTCTGCTAACTTATCTGAAGAGAAGGTGACTTTGGGCTTTTTCCTTAAATGGAAAAAGCTTTCCCTGAGAAAGCCTCTGACCCTTTTGATCACAAATTAGCCATGGAAAATGTGAAGCAAATTCATGCCCCAATACCTGCTTAAGTTGGTAGTTAAGAGAAGCATGCAACCTATCTTCAAAGACAAAATGTTCCATCAACAGCAAAGTTGTAGATGTCAATATAAAGAAGGGAAGGATAGGAATTTTATTTGTAATCTAAAGCACAAGGAGGCAAGAACACCAGGTTAGAATTCTGTGTCAGGAAGGAAAAGTTAATTTCTTAAGGAAAGTCTCATCCTCCAAAGATACACCTGCATGATGTTAGAAATAAGTTTCACAGGTACCAGCACTTACAAGCTTACCTTATCCAACAATACATTCTGCCATAAGCGGAAGATACTGAGGTAGCTTCTGTCTCTTGCACTGAATGATGTGAAGAAAAACTGCAGGAAAAAAAAAAGGTACAAAACACTCACTCATAGGTATTTTTAAGAAAACCAGAATGTTTCCTTGTACCTTAAATATTGTAAGGTTTTCAGCAATGGCATACTCCTCTCATATTCCTCACACTCCACATTTTTAATCACCTCTAATAAGCAGAGTTAGTTTGCCAATAGCCACAGAGTACATAAAGACCCTTGCTCTTCTGGGCATCCAATTGCAATCATTTTAACCTTTTGCATGAAGAAAGAGCTCCCCCTCAACTACATACACAGTTAAATCTCCCACTTCCATACGGTGGGTGGAACAAATCGGAGATGCGTATGATGACTATTTCTTACAGGCCACGGCCCCTTCCATCCTAAGGACACACACTCCTTTTATTTTTATTTTTCACATGAAATGTGAAATCACAATAATTGAAAAAGGGGATCAAGTTAGATCCATCATTTGTAGTTTTAAAATCTGTCCCATTTGAAAGTTTTAGTAGTGAAAGAAATATCTTCCTTGACGAAGGAGGCTAGTATTTTTAGAAGAAATTGAGAAGGAGCAGCCAAATACGAAGCAACAAGAATCACAGCCCCTTCACAGAGAACAGCTCTAGATTTCCATGGAAAACTACTCTCAGTACCCAGCCAAGAGTCATTCTTATTTTCAAGGTGTTGACAGAAGAGGTATCATGAAGTACACTGCATGTGAGAGCATTCTGCACCATGCTTTTCAGCTTTTTCCAAATACACCCCCAAGAAAACTATACCTCCCACCATATAAAACTGAGTGGTTTATGGGTAGATGTCTCCATGACTCACAACCCATAGTATTGCAGTTCTTTTGCTTTCAGCAATTTTCTTCTGGGACACTTAAATCTAATGAGAACATGAAAATATCAAATTCAAAGACACGTTCTGAATTCACGTCCTGAACTTCTAGTTTTTAAACAGATTTCCTTCAAGAATCAGTAGGAAAAAAACCCTCCCCTTTCAGGTTACTGCATCAACACTAGTAGGGGAGTCTAATCAACCTGAAGATGAATTATCAAGCTGATGTGCAGAGGGACCAAACTATCAAGTCTGTCTTCTAATCTTATTCACATTTAAAGATTTGACAGGGAAAGTTACTCATTCAAATGAAAAACTACAAGTGCTCTGTTCTAGAAGTTATCATTTAAAAGAAAAATGTATTTAAATACAGCTTTTCACCTTCTCTCCTTTTGTTGCTATCTGTATGGCATTTGGAATGAGCCGAGCGGTCTTCTCCTTTGTCATGAAAGTGATATCCTTCAAGGCAATAGAAATCTAAGCAGAAAGATTTAGTAAGATAAATTTTCAGGTTTAAACAGTTATTTTTAATTTACAGAGTCACAGAATGTGCAGGAGGAACTCAAACAAACCCCAAACACTGTGATGAAATACAAATGAGATCATGAAGGCAATTGCTGGCTCTATTTGCTAACCTTAACAGCAAGCATTCCAAAGTAGGAACAAATCAAGATGATTTAAGAGTAATTTCCTCTTATTTCATACTAGGACTAGGGAAACAAATAGTTTTCTTTCCTTCCACCTCTCCAGCAGCAGTCCAGGATCAAGGACACAATCCCAACCATATATAAACCACGCAGACCCCAAATCCAATCTCAACTGGTACACTATACAGGCAGGGAATAGATCAGATAACAGACTATCTTGTCTATGTTATCTCAAAAGTTTGTGAGTCTAGTCCATTTTCACACAGGTTTATTTGCAGTCTAGACACTACAGGGATATCTTCCTACTTGGACATGTTTGCTTTGCATATTAGTACTTGAAATGCTTCTGCTGAGAAGAGAATGGTCTGACTGGCAGCAACAAGCATTTCTATTCAGCCTACCAGCCCTCCCTTGAAGATAAGACTGCGTTGCTCTTCAGCCTAGAGAAAGGAAGACCATACAGTTGGATCTTGCTTTCTCCTGTGTATGCAGAAGGCCCTCCATTTACTCTTTGTCTGCATTAGCATCCTCCTAAGGAGGTCCCAAAATCTGGCTCTGCCAGTATAGCTGATGAGCTCAGATTGCCTTAAGATATTGCTTAAAATATCACACTGCTAGGCAAGCAGGAACAGGTTACTAGGACGTATGTTGCTTTGGCCAAAAACTAGTCTTTGATTAGGTTATATATTCAAGGATGCGATTTCAAGAGCTTTTTTTTTTTAAATATCAAGTCTACAGTAAGACAGATTTGATCATCAAATCCATCTGACAAAACTAAGCTTGTTTTTTTTAGTTAAGCATTTCTATATCTCCTCTTTGTCTCAAGTACATGAGCTATTTGTTGCCTACCCCGTGTACTTCAAAGCACACAGCAGAACTCAAGAAATTACCTTAAGAGACGAGCGTTCTCACAGCTGCAGAATGTTTTGACACATCTCCATCACCTATTAACTAGGCTACCTTCCCTTTCTCATTCACTGATTTATGTCATTTCTATAATAGATGTAACAACTGCTTTAATGAAAACTTAACTCATTAATTTAATTTGACAGAAGAGGAGCCAACATGTCATGAATATCTACTTTTGCTCATACTGATCAAAAGCTACAGACTACAATATGAGAACTTGTATCAAAGTTCTTTTACAGGTTGTCTTTAGCTATTCTTAGATGCTGATATTTACATGAAGAACTAAATCAAGTAAGGTTCAATGCTGGAGAGTTCTTGAGCAGGGTAGCACCATGTACTGTACCATGTTCCTGGTCTTACAAAAGCACATCACCTCACATTCATTATAGAGAAACTTTTCTTGGTGAGGCAAGGCAAATAGTTACCAAGAAATGTAATGGATCAGCTTTAGGATACAAGGGGGGAAAATTCCCAAATGCCTTCCTATACTGAAGGACTGAGCAGGCTTACTTCTGCACATGGATGTCTCCAAGACTGCTCTCATCTTATGGTGCAATAGATTTGCATTTCTGCTCAGGGATACAAGCTCTTTCTTCTTTTCACCTCAAAGTTACTAGCATGAGATTGACAGTATAAGAGTCCCTCAAAAAAAAAAAAAAATCATATATCCTGATAGTCCAGGACAAAGAAGAGTTGGGATTCAAGTGCAATAAGAGATCTTACTGTGGTCTCCCATCGAAAAATGTTGCTGTGGAAACAGAGCCAGTTTTCAGAGAGATACAAGCGTCCTTGCAGCAGGATATCCTTCTGGAGTGCACAGGCGTAATCTATAAATAGAGAGAAGGAACAAGTTTACTCATTCACTACAGCTCAGTAGACCCAAATGCGTTAACTTAAAATGAGATAAGGGTATTACAATACAAATAAAAAGCCATTTCTTTCACTAAGTCTGTCAAGGCAGACTTGCGTTGTTCTGGGAACACCCCAATGCCAGAGTCAATGGAGATATCCATGTAAGGACAATATTCCATGTACTGATCCCCTGTACATTATCCTATATTTTCAGAGAAGAGGTATCAGGCAAGATTAGGAATACATGGGAGACATATTCACAAGTCAAACTTCAGAGTGCCTAAATAAAACAGAATACACAACCATTTTATAGTACAACAGATTATACTGCCAACTCCTACATAACAGTAGTTCATATGCTGTAGTAAGATAATTTTCCACTAAACAGATCCTATCAGTAGCTAAAACTATCTGTAGAGTAAGACACTAGAAGACAGCTTGAAGTAATCCAGTTCTTTAGGCATGAGATATTTTCAGCAGTTGACTTGTTTTTATTACGATACCGCCTCTGGCTGAAACATCCCTACTAAAGAATATTTTTCATCTAGAACGCAGTTACCCATCATCAGATACCTGCTAATCAAAACCAAGAACAGAGGATTTGGTTGCACTTTAAAAATTCTTTGAGAGAATTTTCATAATTTAAGAGCCTGAAGAGTCAAAAGGAATTTTCAGAAGTACTCAGCACTAAACTGAGCCTATGGAAAAAAACGTCAAAGCTCCCTTTAGTCACACAGCAAGAAAGTTAAGACAGACCCCTTTTGGAAGCTCTACCCAAAGGACTACTTTACACATACAAAATACATACAATGAATCAATTCACACAGGATGTTAATGAGTTCAACTGTAGAGGTATCTGAGTTTCACCTTTTATTTTGAAAAGCATTTTATCTGGTATTTTCTGAGCTAGAATTTTGATTTTCTATACGCCAAGATGAAGAATATAGCCCTTGTCCAAGTTGCAAGAGGTTCAAAAGTCCCTCACCATCCTAACTTCACCGTAAGTCTGCATCTGCAGGAGCTTTTACTACAATTTAAAAAATACTTTTGGGTTTCCCCCTCAAATAATCAAGTGGAAATAAAGTTTCTTGCAACAAGCACAAGGGATGTATACAAGCCCTTTGAGACGTAACTCCAAGCATAATTACATAAACTGAAAGAAATCCAAATGAATAAGTTAAGTGCTTGTTTAAAATTTAAGAAAAAAGTCAGATACCCAAATGCTGGAGGGACAGGGAGGGGAAGGCAGCAGGAGTTTGAGATTAAGGACTTTAGAAAACCAAAAAAAGATTGCATCCAATTTCTGTGTTTGGAGGATGGAGATGGACTCAGACCTGTAAGGTATTGCCTAGTATTATGGGACCATCACACTCCTTTTTCCTTATCCACATACTAGCCAGATACCCATACTAGAGACAACATCCATTAAAAGAAAAAAAAAAAAAGATACCCCTCCTGTTTTCTTGCAGAGCTAGCACAAAAGGACTCCCCGGGAGTGTTGGGCAAGCAACACCATTACCTACCTACAAAAGAGAATGTCAAAACAAAGGGAGAGATTAGCATTTTTCCTTCTAAGTTATCAGATCCAGTAACTGAAGATGCTGCCTGTAAACAGTATTTTCAGACAAATTAAAGTTAGTGGTATTCCTATAAACTCCCATTTTCATAGTCTAAGTCATTTCTATTTCATTAACCTGGAAGGAACTTGGCACGCTACAAGCATATACTGACAGCCCCTCAATATTCACTGCCTTGAAGGCTGCATAAGATGAGAGAGGAGCTTTGAAAACAGTCACAGTGCCCCTTTTGTGGCAAAACAATGCACAATTCTTAGACAGTGCACTTGTTATTCAATGCTCAGGCAGCACAGCTAGACTTACCTGCAAGGCAAGTAATAAAAGAGGGAATAAGATGCATCACTGCAGGCAAAGGAGGTAGGGTTTTACACTTGCCTTCTTTGGTTTTTGCAAAGGAGCAAAACAGGCGGCCAGAGTTCAAAACAAACATCTCAGTGGCAAGAAGTTATACACCATAGTCTGAAATTCTCTGCCACTTATCTCACTTCCCCCACACCTCACACCCCCACTTCTCACCATCTCTGCTCTTCAAGTTGAGCTGTACTTCTACTCCTGCAGCCAGGTCACCAGAACCACAGAATGGTTAATGTTGGAAGGGACCTCTGGAGGTCATCCAGTCCAACCGCCCCTGCTCAAGCAGGACCACTTAGCACAGGTTGCCCAGAAACATGTCCAGGCAGCTTTTGAAGGCCTCCAGGGAGGGGGACTCCATAACCTCTCTGGACAGCCTGTGCCAGTGCTCCGTTACCTGCACAGTAAAGAAGTGCTTCCCAATGTTCAGATGGAACCTCTTGTGTTCCAGCTTCTGTCCATTGCCTCTCACCCTGGCACTGGGCACCACTGAGAAAAGCCTGGATCCATCCTCTTTCCAACCTCCCTTCAAGTATTTGTACACTTTGATAAGATCCCCCCTGAGCCTCCTCTTCTCCAGGCTGAACAATCCCAGCTCTCTCAGCCTCTCCTCATAGGAGGAGCACTCCAGTCCCTTAGTCATCTTGGCAGCCCTCCACTGGGCTCTTTCCAGTATGCCCATGTCTCCCTTGTACTGTGCAGGCCAGAATTGGACACAGTGCTCCAGAGGCAGCCTCACCAATGCTGAGGTAGAGCAGAAGGATCACCTCCCTTGACCTGCTGACAATACTTTGCTTAATGCAGCCAAGAATACCACTAGCCGTCTTAGCAGCAAGTGCACATTGCTGACACAGCCTATGAATAAGCTAACTTGGTATACTGGGCTGTGGAAAAAAAGTCTCCGCTTGTACTATGAACTAACCCATAGTTTTGCATGGCACAACATCAGATAGCTTACTTCATGCTCAGCACTAGCCTGAGCAGTAACTTCTGCCGCACACTGGTCTGTGCGGATGTAAAGGTTTTTATCTGTCCTCACTATACCATGTTGACAAGTCCACCTAAGTGCACAGTGCTGAAGATTGGTTTCTGTTTTCCAATGATCTCCTGTGATTTTCCTTTTAAATAAAAACTATGTCCTCTTACCACACAGCTGGCAGTTATCTTTGAAAAGAGTCTTAAAATTACAAGCATCCACTATGTCACTCCCAGTCCCAGAAACTACATCAGTCAAGGTGTCAAGGGTAACGGTCAAAGCTTACTTTCAGAGAGCAAGGGAAAGCTACCCACTAAGGGTGATCTACCTACTTAACAGTGTCACTGAAGCAACATCCTGTACCTTTGTATCCCCAAACCAAGCCATTACAACTATGGAATTCCTGCATTCCCCCCCAACATCTATGGCAACTGACTCAGCCATAACTAGTTGCCTCTTCAAAGAGAAACAGAGGACTCTTTAAACACTCGTAGGATAGGAAATGAATAATTATGATGTTACAAGAGGTACCAAGTTGGTCATCCACACTGGAAAGAACATAAAATAAATCCAGTGCTCTCAGGATTTAACTCTACCTCTGTTCTTCTCAGACTTGCATTGCACAAGTCAATGCAAGTATGTTGAGCTTATGTGCTAGGCGCTCACCCTGACCCTGCAGCGTAACCTTTCTTTCCAGCTTGTCAGCTACCAGTTGTCAGACAGTCATATCTTCACTGTTTTCAGCAGGTGTTTAGGTAGCAGGTTTAAATAGCAGCAGAAAAAGACATTAAGAAGCTTTCATCCAATATACAGATGAACCAGAGGATTCTGTATCCTCTCCTTTACTTCTCAACCCCAAAAAGGAGTCTGTCTTTTGACAAAGCAGGCAGTACAGAAGAAGAGTTTGTACCTGACTTTCCCTGCAGGTATTTGATGGTAGGTAGTTCAGAGAAAGGAGAACAGGAAGTTCTCAGCTACAGTTAGAATATGCCATTAAAAAAAAAAGCCTTGGCACCGCTGCAGTCTGGAATTATCAGCCACAAGACAAGCAGTTTTGGTGTGATTATGTCTTACCTACTATGAGTCTCTCTGAATCTGGCAGATGAGAAAACTGTCTCTTGAATTCCTCGCTCCTATATTTGTAAGTGGAACTTGAGAGCTGCAACAAAGAGTGGTAAAAGGTTAAGTAAACAGATTTATTTTCAGCCATCAACTGTCTTCATGCTAGATCTGTAACTTTATCTTGAAGAGCAAATGAAATTCAAAAGAGCAATAAAGAATACATGGTATCTAAATGTGATTGTTCACTGTAACATTATGCTCTCTTATGCAAGAGTGTGCTCCCAGCACTTAGGATAGGATGGTCTAAACTGTTCCCTGTATCAGGTCAGATGCCAATTATGAGCCATTACAGTTGCATGATGGCAACAAGTTCCACTCACAAGCACAGAACAGCCCCTCACAGCGCCCAGTCTCTTCTAGCACAGACTTGAAGAGGCAGCAAGGCCACAGCACAGGAGGTGACAAGAGTAGATCAGGTCCTCACAGAGGCCACCAGCTGGACAAAAGGATACCACCTAGCACACCAGATTCTAATTGGAGTACCACTGAGGAAGAATGTTACTATGGAGGGAATTTCTGCCAGGTGCGTAATTAGGCTTGTAGGAATAAAGGCCAAAGTTTCCTCCTGTAAACCCAAATAGTAGCACTGTCATCACCTCTATCTCCTGACTTGTCGTATGTTTCACCTCATATTTAAAAAGATCACTGCCTAGGGCTCATTTAAGAATCAAATTGGGTGGTAAACTCACAGCTGAGAAGATTAATCTTGGTTGACCTTAACTCCTCATTCATATAAATGAATGCCTCTTTTCCCATTCAAATGGTCTTCAGTATGTTCTCCAGAAACAATTCTGCTGTAAAAGCCCTATTTTTCATTTTGCAGTAGCAAAAAGGTCTCATTTTTTCCCTAACAGATGTTGGCCACTTAGTTTAGGGGTCTTCCTCATGAACTTCTGTACAAGTCAATGACTCAGTCAAATTATAGCTAAGACAGGAGGAAGCCACCTTCTGGTGGTACCAAAACCAGGTATAGATACGCTATAAAAGCCTCTTTTACAGCCTGGATTCTTTGGGGTTGTTTGCTGTTTTGTTTTCATTTGTTTGGTTATTTGCTGTTTTGTTTAGTTGTTTAGTTTTTTAACCTAAAGACCTTAACAGCATATGGCTGCTACTGTCTCCTTGAGCACCTGTATCATTCCAAAAACTTGGCACACATCATAAACCCATTTCCATCATGAGATCGGTGGCTATTTACTTTTAGGGTAGGGAAAGAAGGAAGGAGGCAGAAGAACCACTTTTGACCATATGACCTTGCAACATGTTTACTAAAAAAATTCCACAGTTTTGGCACATTCCTGCAGCACAGTTGTTGGTCAGTAAAGTTTAGGTATGTTTGTGGTTGTTTTCAAAAGAATCACAGAACAAAGCCAGATCTTCCGCTTAAAGATCTTTCAATAAACTAGTCCCAACAGTCCACCTACCTCATCAAGATTCTCAAATTTTGCCATTTTCCCCAGGAGATTCCTATGTCTCATGGCTCAAAAGTTCCCCATACACAAACATCCTATGATGATCTCTTGTCTACCTACACTTGAGAATGCAGCTCTTTAGCCACAAGAACACATAAGTGCTACTTCAAGGCCAGGTGTTTAAGTGAATATAACAGTGAGGGCAAAGTCTGTGACTCAGTTCAGCTTTAAAAAGACGACAAGTTCCTAAACGTTACCTTCTATTACCTCCAATAACAGAAAGCCTCTATGTCTGACCACTGGCAAGCACACACTTGCTGTCCACTAATATTCTAAGCATTGTAATGTAAAAGGTGGTGAGGGAGGGAGAGAGAAAATAGGTCCTTCCCTCCCCTTCTGGGAAGAGCAAGGATAAAAGTTTCAGGTGCAACCAACAGGGCAATATTAGACATGTCCTCTAAGCTGTATGCTTCCACAGTTGTATTTCAGCTATTTCTAAGATTATGAAAACTACATTCTTGGACAGCATGTCATCTATTAATGTAGGTGGGCTATGGTTTCATGGCCTTGCCACATTGTACCATGAAATCCACGCTTTTAACTGATCATTTGAAACAGGTATCCAACGCCTGCATCACTTTCAGGAAACAGAGTTGTTCCCAAATACTCCGGAAAAAAAACACGGGGAAGAATTAAAAGCTAAGACATAAGAAGTTTCCACCTGTAGTTGCAGAGACCCTACAGGTTACACAGCCACGCCTTAACTGACTGAAATTGAGCCTGCGATAATAGCACTGAAATACAAGGGAGAAAGAAGAACTGGCCTGCTATGAGAACAAAAAGTTGACCATCTTCCAGTCTGATGTGCAAAGCCATGCTTTTAAGGAGAAAGAAGCACTTTCTTGGAACACACTGTATACAAGAGACAAGACCCATACTGAAGTTGAGCATTTCTGTGGTTATAAGACAAAAGGAATCGGTAAGAAAGAACAAAATTACAGACACTTTTATACTAATGCCTGAATCAGCTTGTTCAACAGCTCCAAGAATCAAAACTCAAGATATCTTGAGTTTTACATAGAAAAAGAATTTCTCTAGAGCATAAAACCTGCTATAGCTTGTCTAAGAATCCCTTGCTAGCATTTAAGACTGTTCTTTGTCATGATTGGCAAATAGGCAGTAAGAAATGCTCTTATTATTTGTAAATTTCCATGGAGCTCTTCAGACATTTATGAAGAGCCTGCTCTGAATCTCTGTCTAATCAGCAGAAGAAAAATGAGTACACTGAAGCTTTTTAACCTTATCTTTTCCTTATTTTGTATGAAAACTTGCTCGCTTAGGTCTGTAATTATTATGCACTCAGTAAGTGGCTTGGTGATTAAGACATCAGTCAATGGAAACAACAGGGACAATTTTAATACTGCTGGCAAAGTCAATTTCCTTCAAATGAAGGAAATAAGACACTTCCATTTCTATGGATACAGTACCTCATATCATCATTATAGTATCCAATATATGGCAGTATTCGGGGCAGGTTGCCACCTCTAGGTTACAAAACTTACCATCAAACATTAAAAAAGAAATGTGTAAGTTAGGCTGCACTATGGAGCTTAGTAGATGAAAACAGCAGTTTTTAAACACATGCATATTTCTAAGTTTACTTATAAGTCATCAGGCAAACATGTTGCCTCAGGGTAATCTCAGGCATTTATGGGCATGCTATATTTAATCACTAAGCAAACCGTTAAGTCTAGTCAACAACATATCAGCATTCTTTATCTAGAGGCCACAAAATACACCAGACATCTATAAAACAACATAAGCAGAAAAACCTCCTCAGCATCATCCAGAAAATTTTACAGAAGACAGTTATATAGAATCAGATACTACCTGAAGACACTGAACCAAGAGATTGTCATACCTTGCTTAGAAATGGACCAGAGCCCAACTACATAAAGTCGAGTTCCAGAAATAACGTCAATTTAAATAGAACTAATCTGAGTTATTAATATGATGAAAGCCTGTTAAAAACAGCTTCCTTTCACATTAATATGTGAAGTGTGGACCCTGAAAATAATTTGAGCTACTTAGCAAACCGTGAAGGAAAATTAAGCTACATCTTCTCCCAGGGTACAGCAAAAATGCTAATCATCAGGAAATTATTTGATTGCACATATAACTAAGCATGCAAATAGTCAATCAACCTCAGCAGAACTGTGTGCGCATTTTTAAAGTTTGCCAATAACACTAAATTTTGCATTTACTTTCTTAGTGTTTTGCCCTTGTTTTGAGACACCACAAAACTGCATGCTACCTGACAACTTGCATTCTGTATTTTTGACATGCAGAAATAAATACAAACAGCTGACAGCACAGGTAAGATGACCTCTCCAAGAGAGATACAACTTAGATGTCACCTGATTTTAAGAGATCCACACAAGGCTCCCACCGCACTTCACAGTCTTGGTATCAGTTACTGCTATGTACTTGGGATCCCAGATTCAAACAAGTTGCCTGACTTATTCCTCTTTTGTGCTCAGAAGCCTCACTTTAGCACCAAAACACGGCCAGTGAGACTACTGCTTTCGCTTCTCAGTTCACAGGTAAGGAGATCCATGCCATCCACCCCTCTTAACAAAGACCATCTGATGTGCTATACATCAAATACAGAAGAACTTGACCTGTACTTTCCTATTAAGTTTCTAGACATGGTTGAAAACAAGTTACTTTTTAATCCTACAATAGCATGTTAAAATAAACATTAATTGCCCTTGGGAAAATTGTTGCATTTCTAACGAAGAATGCATTGTTTTCCCCTTTTCGAATATATCTAAAATCCTGCTTAGCAGCAAGAGAAAAAAAGTCTCCAGAAGAACATACAGTTGGAGGGGAGTTCGTTTTTATAGAAAAAGACTGCTTTAGAACAAAAGTATTCTTGAAACTTATCTGTACAGGGAGAAATAAGAACAAGCCAATACCCCACTTTCAGCAAGCCTAAAGCCTCATTAGGCTATGACAGCTAGGTTAACAGCCCTGAACAGAAGTCTCATTCAGCAGTATAAGGCAAGCAAATTGAAGACTTCACTTACTCCAGAGCAGATACAGGCAAACTTCTCTATAAACACAGGAACAACTCCCACAGCACATTGACACAGTGGTCCCTCTGATGAGGCTACCTGTACAACATGCCAAGTCTGACAACGCTTTTCATCAGTGAAGCGCTGATCCCACTGCAGTCATTTCTTCAGTCCAGAGACTTTCATTAGGACCATCCGATATAACCTACAATGCACAAGCCACACCTACACTGCGATATAACTCCTGCTTTAAAACCAGAGCTGTGATGACCAAATTCCCCTTTGGGAAAGAAAAAATATAAAATGTATGTATGTATAAATATACACACTTTATCTTCTTGATTTAAAAGTCGCTACTAATGGAGAATCTATCCTACCTATGGAAAGTAGTTCTAGCTGTCTCTCTTGATTTATTTTCACCTTGTGAACTACTGTCAGATCGTGAGCAAGTTACCCTGTCGTCTTTCAGTAGACATTAAGTTTCTCAAGTCTATTAGCAAGGTTTTGTTTTGTTTGTTTGTTTTCTTTTAAATGTCATGGCTCTTCTGAATCTCCTCCTGTTTTCAGTGTGGTTCTTGAGCTGTGAGCTCCAGAGATAGACATAACATTGCAGGAGTCACTACAAACACACAAATCCAGGACTCATATTTGCTTTTCGGCACAGAAACACAGTGAAAGCTCGTGTTCACAGGACTACCAGTCTCCCTTATGTTTTCAAGATTCTAGGACACAGTTTCCTATTTCTTCTGAAAACAAGTGTGAGGCTATATTTTGAATATGTCAGACTTGTTCTATGTTAACCCTATCATAAACGAACAGTACAGATCCACCATTTTACAGTGACTTGTTTTCACTAACCGTTCTTTAACAGAATCAGGGAAGTTTTGGGTTAGAAATAACTCCAATTATTGACTACTCGTTAGCTTTACTAGCAGTAACTTTCTGTTCTTCTCTTTCCCTCAAAGAACAAAAACATTAAACTTGCACAAGGAAAGAACCAGTCATGGGACACCTCCTCACTTCAGGTGACTTACTGTGGTATGTACAGTACACTGTGCACTTTAGGACTGGCTGTGTAACCTGTCCACATTTTTGTTTTAAATAAGGAGCTATTTGATCTCACCTAATGATCCACGCAGTTTATTTAATTAATAGGTCATATGATTTATGTTAAATAAGAAAAAGAAAAAAGCAAGCAATTGTTGCTAGTGTCAGCTCTGCCACTGTAATCCACAGAAACCTGCTCTCCAAGAGCTCCCATGCTCTCAAGAATATGGAAACAAGCTCATACCCACAGTGGAAGGGGGGAAGAGTTTAAGGAGTCAGGACTATTTTACTTACATTCATTTTATGCTCTTCTTCATTCACCCTTAACTTCTCTGGAGAGGGGAGTCTCCTAAGCACAGGGCACTCTTCCAGTGGCCCACTGGCAGGCAGAGGGCTGCACACTGGGGTCATTACATCCCCTTCTGTGGCCCAGCCCCCCTCTTATTTGCAGAGGCTGAAGGAGAAACAGATATCAACAATTCTTAGTGACTGAGCAGAGAACAAACCACTGGCAGCTTTGTCCTTCAGTATCATCTGTGCATAGGCAGAGCAGCATCCAGTAAGAGTTTTAGTGCAGCTGTGCCTTTCTTCTGTTGGAAATACACCATGTAAAATTTCAAGGAAGGGATATTAAAACAGGTCATGAGCAAATACTCAAGTTATTGTATTTTCTAGGGTTTTTTTACTTTATTTAAATCTGTAAGAGACTACAAGCAAGGTTAAAGGCAGTACCTAGTTCCCCCTAAAATGAGTGTTAGCATTAAGTAGTTCCCACAGATGCACGGACAGGCACAGTAAAAATGCATGAGGGACCGTTAATTTCCTCTGTCTAACACAAGTAGCTTCCAAAAACCCACGTAGCGAGAAACTTTTCAGATATTTCATTATGGAGAGCTTCTGAAATATTGGACGCACTCTTAAAAAGTCTTTGAAAAACCCAGTGTCATGAAACTGACTAATTTAGATACTTATAGAGGGAGACTGAAGACTGGGTCAAGCACATCAGAAGCAATGTCACATCCTCCCTGGCCTTATCTGTTCATTCACTTTCCCACTTGTACCACCTCAATAGCAGTCCAGACCTCACCAGCTCCGTTGCAGACATCAGTGTCATTTGACACTGTCAATGTTTGTCGGTCTCAAACTCTTGTTGACCTGATGCAGGAGAAAACTCTACTTTTCACAAAAGCAGCTCTGTCTGACTACTGATCAGGAAGGCTGTATCACAACTGTTTACCATGTGGTGCGACATGACTGCAGCTGGCCTGGAATCCTGCTCACAAAGGCCTGATCATCTCCTGCACTTCACCAGCCACCTTCTCCTTCCAAGAGCAGGACAGAAGGTTTCATACTTGAGCGGTGCCTATACAAGTATAAATATCAAATCACGTTGGAGCACAGCTTGAAAAACAGCCTCCCATCCATAACCAAAGTCATTACAATTGCAATTCTGACATACAAAAAAATTTAACATTATACAAAATACTAGGAACTAAGCTGCTAACACTAGGCTATACAGTCAGAAATAAAACATGAGTAGCATTTTTGTGAAGAAAAAAAAAAAAGGAAATTTGGCTTCCTTTTCAACCAGAAAGGAAACTCCAAAGGTTTGATGTTCAAAAGATGAAAGACGTAAAGGGTCTTCACAGTTTAAAAGTTCTTCACAGAACTTTAATCTTTAGTTGGCTGTGCAACTTAATTTTCTTTAGAAAAAAAAGAGTAGAAAAGAGTAGGAAGAATTTTGAAACAAAATATTTCAGTTTAGAACAGGAGAAGACCCCTCCAAAGTTTCTCCTTCAGGACCCCACCAGAATCAGCTCAATTTCACAAGCCACTACATTTCAGTAACACAGGACTTAGCTGAAGCTATTCCAACAAGGTCTATATTTAACCTCATGGGGCTCTACTCTCCTGTCAACAGAGGTGCAATTTAACTACACACATTACCAGACGACAGCTCAGGATACAGTTTTCTTTAGTACCCTCTATCCAGAGGGAACAGTGCCTGCTGAATAATGCATCTTGCAAACACAAAAGGAAACATGCTTCAAGCATGCAAAAACTAAGCCTGCTGGGAACATGTTACAGTTGAAAATGCCTTCTTATCAATGATAAGAAAGCCTCTTTATGAAAAGGAGCATTATGAACTTCTCTCTGAAAAAAAAGTTTTGATTGGAAATATCCCCTGCTTATTCTGAAGTAATTGCTTTGCAGTATTTAGTATTTTCTTTTCACAAGCAGGCATTCTAAACCATTTCTAAATGGTGATGTACTTTCCTAAGCCAATGTACTTTCATAACAACTCTGATTTGGATGCAAAATCAAGCTTGACATGTACAGTGAGGAGCAAAGCATATGTTCGGTTTCAAAAATAAAACTGACTGAGGCATGAAGCTAATGTAAAGACAGAAGATGCACATGGCCTACACATACCTCCTCCTCTAGCTGGCTGCAGTCTGTTCCAGTCCACGCAAGTCCCTGGCCAGCACTCAGACAGTCTCTGCAGCTCCCCTCTCCTCACCCACTCATTAAGATCCAGTGCTGGACACCATCCAGCAGCACTAGCTAGCTTTCTGCCAGCCTCTGCTTGCACGCCAGCACGGAAAATGGGCAGAAACACACTGATCTTGCAGAACTAGAACACAAATGCTGCAAAAAAGTAGTCAAAAATTAAGGGGACTGGGGAGGAGCTCCAACCTGAAATGACCATAATCTACACAGATTTTGGGAGGCAGAGGGAAGTAGCATAGGTCACTTCAAGTTCACAGAAGTCCCAAAGGAGACAGCAGAGGAAACTACCATCACCAGGGAAACACCAGCTCTGAAAGGAGCACTTGGTCTCCAGTGCTCCTCCTCTCTGCGTCACTGAAGGCTAAGCCCCAGTGCTGGCTGTGCACAAGTCTTAAGGGTAGAGTACATCTACCCTACTTAACTCGGCGTGTGCCCAAATCTGTTCTCACACAACACCTGGCCATTGCCCGCTTTCTAAGTCTTCAAGCCCTTGCTAAGAGACCGCCTCAGCCTGAGCTCCAGAGGATCAGAGAAGACCAGGGCATGCTTCATGCAGGGCCAAGCTGCCAAAATGAGTACACTGCTGCCCAGAGCTCAGTTCTCCACAGGCACAGAGCAGCTGCTTGGAGGATCCAGGGCTCTGCATGCCTGTCAGACCTCTCTGCCTGCTCTCAAAGGGGAACAGTAGGCGCACGTCTACTGTGGTTTTTTTGTGCTGTCTGTGCCTTCCCATATGTCTCACCTGGGACCTGTCTGCTGCATTGCTGTGAATAACAACGTGAAGTCAGGCTTGACTAGCATTTGTGTTAGGGGGACATTCTGGAAGCACAACCAACTACAGAGGAAACAACGGGCTGCCTACAAGCATCACCCAGCACAGCCTCCAAGCCACTCAAGTGTGGAGGGGCTGTGGGGCCCCTCTTTGCTGCACAGCATCACCCATGCATCCCCAGCTGCAACACTGTCCAAAAAACTATCGCAATACCCGTAAGGTTTCAAAGCTACAGAAGAGGCAGGTGACTGCTACATTCACATGATGTGTAGGAGGCTGGGCCGTAAGTAAGCAGATCCCCTTGGGCACTTGGCTGAAGATACAGCTAATGACTCATAGGGAAGAGAAATCCCTCTCCTAGTACAGCCCTACTGAGGAACCTGAGAGGAAAAAAAAACACCAGAAAAGTGGATTTCAAAGCATTTTAGTCACTCATATAATCAGATTTAAATCTGAATGCCTAAAGGAAAAGACACTTGAATACAATGGAGATGTATTTACAGCCGTTCTACCAGCCACAGCTACTCACTGCTATTAAGCACTTCTCTTTGTGCACCTACCTGGGTGGTGGCACTTTAGATGGCGCACAGCTCTTTTGTCAAGATCAGCTGCACGGGTAAATAACAAGAACTGGTTTCACCAGAAAAACGAGGCCAACTCTCCTGCCTTCCCAAGGCAAAGCTAAGATAGACCACAGGGAATATCAATGTGCTAAAAGACCAACAAGAAATCTATACAGAAGAATATTTGTTGGTGATTTCTTTTTACTGCAGACACAGTAGGAGTACCCAAAACGATCTCAGAAAGGCACTGCCAAAGCCTATGTACCAGTGTGATTCAAGCCTCAGAAGTGGCATAAGTAATTTAAGGACATTTCCTGTTTATAAGATAAAGTCATCTTCAGCTGATTAAACACCTGCGTATGGAAGTTTGAACCAGTCTGCAACAAGGCTGAGAATTTCAGTTTCAGATATTATTTATATAACTGCTACAAAGTACCTCTGAGGTCAGATGAAACAAACACTTAGATTTTAAAGAAAGTTAAGCAAAAAAAAGTTCAAGAGATTTGGTCACTTATATTGAAAAAATACCTTCCCCAACTCCGAACAGACAACTAAGGTGCTTGTAGCTTCCAGGAGGCAAGATGGTCCAATCTCAGATTTACTCAACATCCTCATCAATATCATCCATACCTGGCAATAACTTCTTCAGACCAGGTAGTAAAGTTATGCCTACAACACCTCTACCAGAGGCCATGTTTCACATTGTCTCCCCAAGACACTAGTAAAAGTTAAATTGACAAGGGTCTTAAGTGCCTAGCTCCTTTTCACTTTAGGGAGAATTTGTGAGTCTGTACACACTTTCCTTATTTCAAAGATGTAATTCAAAGATTCCAGTAATCCTTCTGCCCGCCCCCCCCCGTTATTTTATCTAATGCACAAAGATTAAAAAAAATCAAGACCTAAAACACCAAGTTCTAAAACAGACTTCATACAAACACACTTGGTTTATTTGTATTAACTCTAAAGTTACTATTTTAACACTGTTTAATTTTGCAATGTGATTGAGGAGAGCTTGTCACCCTCCCTGCACAAAATTATCCTTTAGCTCAGACAATTTCTCTGCTCCCCAGTTTAACTTCAAGTCCTGTAACTACATTGTCAGGTTCCAGCAGACAGTGTACTAACTAATATGATGCAATGGCAATTAAAAGCTCAGTCAAGATGATTTACTTTTGGATTAAAGAAATACAGACATTCTGAACAACAGTTTCATCTGACTTGTATTTCTTCCTACAACATGTGTGAAACAATTAACCAATGTTATTTGTTAATAACATCTATTCCTTTGCCTGATCTTTCACTGCAGGCAGCATAAGTAACGAAAAAAAAAAACACTTTTCTTTAAACTTATTTGATCCGTTCAATAAGTAGGGGGAAAAAATCCAGATGTTTTTTGGGGAGGAAAAAAGCTCATACAATAAACCAACTATAATACATACGTTTTAACTCCTGTTTTCCTTACCTACAACAAATTCCCACCAGGATTACATAATACGAAAGTAGCCAAATACGGAAGCAAAAGAATGGCATACCTCAGTTGCGCTCTTCCATCCTTTCTTTGTGAGAACCGGACTCTGACATCTCTGATCTGTATTTAAGTTTAGTAACAGTCCCCAAATCTGGGTCAGAAAAAAGGTCATGACTTCTCAAAAGGTTTATTCCACTTTCACTTCGCACTTCAGATGTATTAACTGGCCTGTGCCATTTACTTTTCAGCAAGTCATAGAAGGATATACAAATATTTTGAGTCAGGACCATAGTGAGAAATTGTAGAAGTATTAGACTATGTAACTATTGCTGTAGTTTATGCTGTAGTGACTGTAGCTGACTACATGAACTATGTTGGTATAAATTACGCTGGTTATCTCATTTAGCCTATGAGTAGGCCTACTGCATCCGAAGTTACACGGAAAACAGCACTCACCAAGAATTTGCCCCAAAACTATTTTTCTTCTGAAATATCTAATTTGAGCTCTTCTTCTACCTTAGAAACCAAATGCAGATTTTACTCTTAGTCATTTCTACGTTAAAAGCTGCTACCAGACTTGATTGAACCATTCTCACTAAGAATATACATAATTTTTCTTCAACTTTACATAAAAACGGAATGCAAAGGGTCAGCTACTGGGAGACACTTTTATCAGTACAAGCTAAGCAGAGCTACACACACACAACAGTTTATGAACAGAGACCCCCACTCACTCTGAACAAGGGTTGGTATCTTGAATCCTGCTGGGCAGGAAAAGCAGAAAACAGGAGAAGCTGAGAAGGTCTATGAGCAAGCTGCAGTCCTGAATAACTTGATCTGCCATTTCCTTGAGGATTTAGGGAGTGTTGCAGTAACAAATACATAATCTGAACACTTCACTAAACTTCAAACTTGTGAAAGAATATCCCAATTGTAGGCTTTACTGACTTCACAAGCAACTTCCAAAAAAAAAAAAAGCACTACGCAAAAACCCCACTTATTCCATGCAATTTCTAAAATACTGCTGATATCACTAACAAATCTTTACATAATTTAATTAGAGCATAACCATCTGTTACACAGGATGAGACAAAATATGATTTCAAGAGTAAAAATGCCATATACTCGTCTGCAACATTCTGATGTATTTGAGAAGGGAAGTATGTGTCCCAAGTCTTCTAAATGTCTACAAGAGATTTCAGATTTTGATTTTTTTTTTTCTTAAACATCTCCTGGAGAATTTTGTACTACTATTTGCTGCTAATGACTTTATTAAGTGTACCACTACACAGTCACATCCTATACAGTTCTGTTTATGTCTTCTTTCCTTCCAAAAGGATTCAAGTAGCTTCCCTAGCAAACAATGTTACACTACTACTTGTTTGCAGAAACACTGAACAGTGAGGCTGTAATCAAGCCATAAATACCGAAAGAGCTTACCTCTGTCTCTTAGAGCTTTCTTTTAAAGCTTTCATCCCATAAGCTATGATCATATCCTACTAATGAAAGGGGAGTTCATTCAACCAACACTATACTGATTTTCAAAATTATATTGCATTTCCAGTGATTTTGTTTGTAGTGACCTGATAAATAAATCACATGAACCTGAATTATTTTCTTCCTGATCTGTTAACTATTGGGATCTAGGCTAATTCTTTAGACGTGTGTAATAATATATATTAGATACAACTCCAAACCACTGTAGCTGGGGAAAGCATATTTGGATAGGGTGCTAACTGCCAGTCTTCGTTCAGAACAGGCTGAAACTTGATGGCAGTCCGATCTACTCAAGTGCTCAGTTTGGAGCTGCATCAACAACCATAAGGGATTCCCAGGGCGAAAACAAGCAAGGAGAAAAACAAACAAACAAAAAGAAACACACACACTTTAACCTAATAAACCATGTTCAAGGGCTAGTCAGAAATACAATTTGCCTTTTCCTTGCCCTTTTAAAATGCTGCACCTGTATAAGTAGTGTTATCACATGGCTAAAAAGCACCTATTCTAGAGATTCTAGATAGGTCAACAAATGACGTACCAGTGCTAGAAGTATAGCAAGAGCTATTTGTACCAAAGTTATGACAACTGAAAAAAAATACACATAAGCTTACTTAAGATTTTTATTCTCTTTGGAGACCTACATTTAATAGTTATCCCCCTTAGCAGACTGCTTCATACCAGTAAACAACGAGACAACTAAAAATCCTCTGATGTCACAAGCCGTAATGTCTCTCCTTCACAAGCCAAGCATTCAGAGGTACAGATGAGAAGAAAGCTTTCTTTGGAAAGATTAAAATACCAAGTGGACAATACTGGACATGAAGACCCCTGACAGAAGACCTTACATACCGGTCTGCCAAAACATATTCACTAATACAACTAGTCCAATAACCCATTCCTAGATCGAACATGAGTCTTCATAGAAAGGAGCCTTCAAACAACTTGAGATGCAAAAAATATTTCATTTAACTCTTACCGGCCTTAAGCCCCCAAAGTATGTCAATTTATATCTGTGCTGCAGTAAGTTATCATCTGAACTGTGAACCCCTGCATCCCTCTTGTGCAGGTTTGAGTCATATGTTTATCGTAGTCTTGGCATACGTACTTACATGCTCCCACAGATTAGCTCTCTCTCATATAAACCAATTCCATGTTTGTCAAACTTCAAATCCCTTTTCCAAGTCTTGTGCAACCTCACTTGTTCCGGTATTATGAAAAATAAAAGGCCTCTCATTTTACTTTTCCCTGTATCATTTGTTTGCTTCCATCGCCATACTCCTTCACACTGACCGGCTCTTTAAACTGATGTTACTGGCATTCAAATTTTCTTCTTTAAAGCATTTTTTATTATTTTTCTTTCCAACACCTCCTTTGCACCTCACATTTCCAAACTCTTAAACAAGCCTCTCAGACAAAAGCAAGAGGTGCCCATTTGATTTCAAGAACTCCTTCCACCTACCGCTTCATGACAAGGGAAGAACTTACTTTTTTATTTCTTCTTTCCACTGGCATTCTTCTTATTATAGACATATTAATAAACAGTCAAAGAAAGTTCATATAAGAAATAGAGTTCCCAGACAGAATATCCTCACTTTTGATGCAAGAATCCTTTTCACTAGCTTCCTCATTCACCTCTATCTTTTTGTTCATTACAATAGGAGAACAGTCAGGATTTTCACAGGTTTCTTCTTCCAAGGATATTAAGTTTAATTATATTTCAGCGTGAGGAGTGTAAAAAGGGTAAAAAAAGAATTCAGAATCTTGAGATAAAGCTTCCAGATGTAACTTACTTTCCAAAGCATCTTTTATTTTCATCACTTCTATTTGTGGATGCCAAAACCAGAATCACGTAATCAAAAGTAGATGCAAGCCTTACAGGTTCCAGTAAAGTGGTTAAGTTTGCAAGCAAGCTTTTTTCTTCCTCCACGAGGACAAAGTCTAGCTTTGTCCACCTCCAGGGAACCACCAAAAGGGGGAGGAAAAAAAAAAAAACAACACCTTAGAGATATTCTCAAAACAACATTTTAAAGGGTATTTATGAAAACATCCTCAAAAGAAGCACTGCAAGTACCAGTAAAAACCCTGCAAATCTCGTAACAGCAATTTGTAGTACTAACAATTTAAGAATTGCTTACAGTAATACAGCAGATTAATTCCCACAGTTTTTCAGTAAAGCTGTCCAAAGTGTTCTTGTTTTAGAGATGGGGAAAAAAAAGTCAGGCATAGTAGAATAATTTTTTCCTCTTCTTTTTCTTCTTTTCCTGCTACTCTTCCTTCTCCCCACTCACCATAGTCAGGAAAGAGATTATAACCCAGAGGCTCCCAATCCGAGTCTGCTGTTAATTGCATGTACTCATAGCACCTATACAGCATTAATGATACCTAGCCTGACTTTCAGAGGCATGGCACAACTGCCTACTCCCACTCAAATCCATGAAAAATTGAAGTCAAACCAGTCAGGCTTTACCATCCACATCTGGTTTTCATCATCAGAGAAGCTACAGTACCTACTTAGAAAAAAAATGAATCCTTGGTGGAAACAAAAGTTGTCAGACACTTGCAGCCTCTCAAAGCTAATAAGCCAGGCAACAAGGCTCATATCCACATGCTACTGCAGGCTGGTCCTGCTGTTGTAACAACTCCTTAGTTTTACCGACTTAGAAGTAGGAATGAGCGTAACAAATCCACACCTGCCACGGGACATTAAGATCATCTTTGGTCAAGTGCTAATGACACATGCTTTCTGCTCTGCAAGAAGCTGCCTTCCGTGTTATCACCTACACATTGACTGTGACTCAGTATTCAGGGAGTTCTAATGATTTGTTTATATCCTTAGCGGCTGTTCATCAACCATGCAAGTTATTAAAACACATTTTCTATCTAGAAGAGTGGGGAAAGATGCCAATGACATAATGTTTTAATTAGAAGTGGCAAACACCTTTTTTTTTTTTTTTTTGCCTTGAGTTTGCAACATTCTGCTTCTTGCTACTTCTAAGTTCAGTCCTCCTGAGGCTGAGAAAACAAGTAGCACAGCCTCCTATAAACTGATCCACAGAGGATTTTCAAAACTAATCAGTGCCATAAACAGCATAGCTAGAACTTTACAAGCTACAGCACTATCTTACAAGAGGCAAGTATTTACACAATTCTCTTAAGTACAAGGTCATATTTACCGAACCAGATAAATGCGAACTTCAAACAAATACTGAGGTCTTCAAGTATAAGTTGCAGGCAGAAGGCAATCGTTTAATGATACTAAAGAACACCTCACGCTTTTTGAGTAGCTGTCGCAGCACAGAAGAATCCCATTACCCAAAGAAGTTATAGGCAGGCAGAACATGGCACTGGGAGGACACACAATATACTGCACACAATACACATGCCTTAAGTTCTGTTCAAAGAAGTTTCTAACCTTAGGCATGCATCTCAAACCCAAAATCACAAAGCCAGTAGCACAGTTATAACCTTCATACTTCACTATTTCAGGTTGCCAAGCTTAACAAATCCTTGCTAACTGCAAATCCAACAAACTGACCCCAAGATCTAAACAGGTTTCTTTCTCACAAACTACCAACTGTGTTAACGACTGTGTAAACTAACTCTCAGTGGTACATAAACAATCTAATTTGTTACCTAAGGAGAGTGTAGCTGACAGTTACAGTGCCCGTGCAACATTATTGGCTACCAACTCAAGTACAACAGATACAGTTGGGCACAGGCAGAATGGCCCTGTATCATCTTTGTTGCTGTAGGAACAATGGAGAAAAACACCGAACGATCCAAGCACTCTCCAGCAATGTAATTCTCAGACCTACTGGGATTCATTCAGCCTTTCCCATTTTTACTGGCTCCAGATTGCTGTTGCTCAGTTTAAAAGTACACATGCATTTTGGGGGAAGTGTATGCTAGGACCTGAGATGCGAAGTCAATATTCTGACCATGAGGACATCCACTGAGCTTGAATAGGAGGGATAAAGACACACTAACTAGATTTATAAATAAGAAGCTGGGAAATCTCATCCCACAGTTCTGCTCGCAGCTCTGCCACTGATTCCCTATGCCCTTTGCGAGTTACTTAATCCTCCAACTGCTTCGCACAATGACCACTCTAATGACCTCATCAGGACAAGGTAGTCCAGATGATGTTCCTATGCACAAGCTAAGGCACGCCAATTTACTCTGAGGCTACCCGATGCAGAACCTGAGTCACACTGTCAGAGCTCCAAGGAATGCAAGTCTCTCATGAGATCAGGTGTTGACCTCATCTGTACTGCACACGCAGGTGTGCCCCCTTCCTATCTAACAGGACAACCCGTCCACTAAACTAACAGCAAAACACACACTCTAAGTCCACAATCGTAAGTCTACCTTCTGTCAAGGTACGGGGAAAAAAACATCAAAAGCATGGGAAGAGTATTAAAGAGTGTTCATTATTACACCCTCCACTTTCAGTGAGGCAACACCCTGGAGAAGGGCAGAGTTAACCTCCTCAGAATCACAGAATTAACTAGGTTGGAAAAGACCTCTGAGATCATCGAGTCCAACCTATGACCTAACACCACCCTGACTACGGCACTAAGTGCCACATCCAGTCTTTTTTTTAAACACCTCCAGGGACAGTGACTCAAACACCTCCCTGGGCAGCCCATTCCAATGCCTAATCACCCTTTCTGTGAAGAACTTCTTCCTAGTGTCCAACCTAAACCTCACCTGGCACAGCTTAAGACTGTGTCCTCTTGTCCTATTGCTAATTGCTTGGGAGAAGAGACCGGCCCCCACCTGGCCACAATCCCCTTTCAGGAAGGGGTAGAGAGTGATAAGGTCTCCCCTGAGCCTCCTCTTCTCCAGTCTAAACAATCCCAGCTCCCTCAGCCACTCCTCATTGGACCTGTGCCCAGACCCTTAACCAGCCCTGTTGCCCTTCTCTGGGCACGCTCCAGTGCCTCAACATCCTTCCTAAATTCAGGGGCCCAGAACCAAACACAGTACTCAAGGTGCGGCCTAGCCAGTGCCGAGTACAGGGGAATAATCACCTCCCTAGTCCTGCTGGCCACACTATTCCCAATACAGGCCAGGATGCCATCGGCCTTCTTGGCCACCTGGGCACACTGCTGGCTCATGTTCAGCCTGCTGTCAATCAGTACCCCCAGGTCCCTTTCTGCCTGGCCTTTGTCCAGCCACTCTGTCCCCAACCTGTAAGTGCTGCATGGGGTTGTTGCGGCCAAAGTGCATGACCTGGCACTTGGTCTCGCTGAACCACATACTGTTGGATTCGACCCACCTATCCAGCCTGTCCAGGATCTTCTGCAGTCTGTCCAGGTCCCTTCTCCCCCTCCTTCTGCCCTTCCTATTCACAAATCCTATTCTTTAAACAGAACACAGAAAGCTTACTTTTGTGGAAAACACACATGCTCATCTGACAAAAAACAGGCACTAGAAAAGCACATCTTAGCCAAGATTAAGAACCAAAAATCAGCCCTTACTGTTGAAAAGCATCAACAGTGGCTTTCTAAAGGCATAAAGAGACATGGGATAGGCTAATGAACCATGCAAGGAACGGGGAGACAGAATTGGGCACGGAAGCCAGAAGTCCTGTCATTAACTTGATACGTGACATCAGGTAAACAACTTCATCCCCTCTCAGTCTCAGCTTACACTTCAGTAAGCCGATAATGCTAAATTATCTACCTCACTACATGGGTGGAGAACACTTTACTAATTCATGACTACAAAGCAACCTGAGAAGAGTGGATATAAAGCTAGTGCCTATACATACATACAGATATGGATAGATAAAAACAAATCGGAAGAAAAAACACATTACCCAAAAGCTCCAGTCAGCACTCCAGCTATATTGAGTAGGAACCTGCATTTTCTCTGTGCACGAACTAAGAGTCTCCTCTGAATCTGCAGGCAGCTGGCTAATAAGACCATGATCCACTTCACGAACTTCCTGTGAACAAGGAAGCAAGGTATGTAATTTGACAATGGAGGAGAAAGGTGCTGAAATAAGAAGATGGTTAATCCATTTAAGAACTGTGTATTAAATGAAACTTGACATGCTAGATTTACCAAGCTGAGTGGCATGGAAATACTTTCCACTGGCAATGTTTTCATTGATTTTACATTTTTACAGAGTATACTGTATTTAATTATTACTTACGTTGTTATCAGAGTATATTATTTCCACAGCAGCACCTCAATTCGTACTTTGAAGCTGCACAGAGATTTAGAGCTGGAATAACATTAACACGAGACACCAGTGCATAACATGCACAACATCTCTAGGGTCTGAGGGACCCTTCAAGAAGTGAGAAAGGTCATGCAGATGTAGCATGTATCAGAAGAGTGATACATTTTATTACAATACGAATACATATAATATTTATACCTGATATTTACACTAAGTTTTATTTATACAAGGCAATGTAAAAATGCAACACCGCAAAGGCAAACAGTTCTACTTGTATTACTTTTTTAATAAAAATAAACATGCTTTTGTAGCGCTTTCCCTTGACATCCATGTTCTCCACTTGGGAGGTCAGTTCTACTTTACAAAGGGCAGCTGAGCCACAGAAGGGGGAAGACACCTGTCCCAAGTCACATAGCAAACTGGGACAAAACCAGTCCAGGCTCCTAACCAGTAGCTGCCACCGCCTGTAGCGCCAAGTTTGTCTAGAAGAGGCAAAAACGGGTTTCTCCCCCATACGTGACTCGAGGTACAGCCGCTGTGGCAGCGGGGCAGGTCCACGGGCAGGCAGAGGCGCGGGAGGCACCGCCGGCGCTCCTCCGATCCCCGACGGGCCCTGCCCGAGGCCGGCAGCCGCAGAGGGCAGCCCCGCGGGGCACGAAGCGGAGAGCCGCGCCCGCTGCCCGCGGACACCCC
>VXAL01018026.1:259378-332861 GCA_013399475.1 Chauna torquata | reverse complement strand
TCCATGCTGACTACTCCTGATCACCTTCTTATCCTCCACATGCTTGAGGATGACCTCCAGGATGAGCTGTTCCATCACCTTTCCAGGGATGGAGGTGAGGCTGACTGGCTTGTAGTTTCCTGGGTCCTCGTTCTTGCCCTTTTTGAAGACTGGAATGACATTGGCTTTCTTCCAGTCCTCAGGCACCTCTCCTGTTCTCCATGATCTTTCAAAGATGATGGAGAGCAGCCTAACAATAACATCCACCACCTCCCTCAGCACTTGTGGGTGCATCCCATAGGGGCCCATGGATTTGTGGCTGTCAAGTTTGCCTGAATGATCTCTAACCTGATCCTCCTCGACCAAGGGAAAGTTTTCCTCTCTCCAGACTCTCTCTCCTGTCCCTAGGGTTTGAGATTCCTGAGGGCTGGTCTTAGCAGTGAAGACAGAAGCAAAGAAGGCATTCAGTAGCTCTGCCTTCTCTGTATCATTCGTCACTAGGGCACCCACCCCATTCAGCAGTGGGCCCACGTTTTCCCTAGTCTTCCTTTTGCTATTGATATATTTGAAGAAGCCCTTCTTGTTTTCCTTGACATCCTTTGCCAGATTTAATTCCAAATGGGCCTTGGCCTTCCTCATCGCATCCCTGCATATTCCGACAATGTCCCTATATTCCTCCCAAGAGGCCTGTCCCTTTTTCCTCATGCTGTATACTTCATTCTTCTGTTTGAGTTTTGTAAACCCAAATACTTGGGCTTACATCAGATAGTGTTTGGAATGCCTTTGGTCCAGCTCCATCTTCTCATGTTGGCTTCTCTGACACACAGTTATGGCTAGTAACTCAGTCCTAATTCCTCTTGACCTGTCAGCTCCCTCTGACTTTGCTGATTATTCAGTCCTCAAAATCTTGATTGCTTTTGACACCTCTGACTTATTCTTTTCATAGATATTTTCTTCTTTAAGCATTTCAGCAATACTTCCTTGAGAAGAACCTCAAGATCTACCTTTCAGCTTTCCACTGAAGTGCTATGTTTGCTCTGCACTTGGTCCCAGCTCCCTTCTTAATAAATATTTTCTTCAGAGTAATTCCTTCCTGGTAATCCCAGGTCAGATCTACCCACTCTCCCAAACCATTTAAAAGAGAGAATAAATATTTGCCTTCTAGGTTCTTCAGCCATAACCCCCTTCTGCCTCCCCCACTTTCATTGATACAGGTGTCACCACATCAAAGCTAGATACTGTTCCTCTTGACATTGTTTGCTCATCAGGTTTTTGCAAGTCAGATGTGGAATTTCTTGAAACAGTTATTGGACCATCTACATGCAAACATGCAAATCGAAGAGTTTATCAGAATATTCATGAAAGATGTAGCATTAGGAGAGTTTTCCTCATAGTGTGGTAGGGTTTTTTGGTTTAATTTTTTTTTTTTGGGGGGGGGGGGTCCTTTTTGCTTCTGAATACTAAGAAAAGTAGAAATACTTATGCTTCTCTTAGCAGAAATGCATGGTGTACGAGTTTTAGCAGGTGTGGAATTGAGTCTTTACTAGATATTCAAGCACAATTCCATTATCTGAAGAGTCCTAAAGATAAGCAAAATCATTAGATAAGGCCAGCAGGCTTCTAGACAGGTGTGCTGTGAGAGGTGTCAGCCAGCCAGGGTGGCACGTGCTCCATCGGCTGCAGCACTGCTGGCCAGGCTGGGTGTTACAGGTGGGGCTTTGGGGCTGCTGGCATTCCTCCCACGTAGCTGTGTTGTGTATGTGCCTTTCTGTAAATCCAGACTTTCATTTCCAAAGCACAGCAGCTCGTTTTGCGTGCAGATAGGCCATCTGTTTTACCTCTGTTCCCTTCCACCCTGGTGGCGTGGACAAGCTTTGCTTAAATAGAGTTTAAGTAAACAACTTTTGGATAGTAAGGATTTGTTCTGCACTGGAAAAAAAGTGCTTTGGAGAATGTATTTTACCTATATACACACTGTACATATAGCTGCGAAGATACTAAATTGCAGTGACTTCTGCTCATAGTGAATAAGGATGCTAGGAGTCCAGTTGCTCAGAAAATCAAGCCAATGCTCTTTCTCTTCTCATCTCTGCTAAGGAGGGGTTCAGCAGAAGAGAGGTCTCCTTTTGAATACCTGGATATTCTCTGCTCAGCCCAAAGTGCTGGTTTATGTGAGGCCAAAGAAAAAAAATAATTATCTCCCCTCCACTCTCAGAGCATTTTCGGCATCTTCTCAGGGAGAGATGAGAACAGCCCCCGGGAAGGCATTGCTGTGACTTCAGATGTGGCTGTCATCCAGGCAGCAGGCAGAGAGCTGTGGTAACTCTAGTAAGTGTGACATTCACCGGGCAGAATGTGAGGTCCTGTTGCAATAACACACACATTTTATTTTTTTTTTTGACCATACTAACCGTACTACTTTTTTGCCTGTACTACTAGTGAGACCATATACTTCAGCAGCTATGCACCAGCGCATTGGGAAGCTCTATGGCCGTGCAGTGTCTTCGTTTCTTTTCTTCTTACTGGTGGGTGAGTACTAAAACACCTTCCTTAATTAGAAGAAATATAGTTTATTCCTAGATTTTGGCTTGAGAGGTTCTCTTCTTTCTTTTTCAAAAAGTCACTCTCCCCTGAGAGCTACAGGATGCAGGAAAACTATATCCAGTGTTGTGCACTGTATTAAAACATTGTTTTCTTTATACGTATGTTCCTTTTTAGTTAATAGCAGTGTGTGTGTGTGTGTGTGTGCGCGCGCGGATTTGATCTCCAAGGTGGAATTTATCTCTCCAGAAAGAATGTGTTTGCCTGTCTTTTTCAAGAAGAAAGGCTGCATATCATCATTACTAGAAGCTTCATTTCTATTTTAGTTTTCTGATGTACTAGCAACCAGTTATCCGCACAAGGTAGTTATTCACATCCATTTGTGAAAGCCAATCTTAGCCCAGGGCAAAAGTCATATAAATTGAGATAAGCTGTGAGCAGTCATTGATCGCTTAATCACAGGCCAACTGGAAGCAGGATAGAGCTTGTAAAGCACCCTCACGGCACCAGCTGAGCTCTAAAGCCAAGAAAACCACCTGAAAGACGGTCATTCCAGCTCGTGAGGATTTTTACGTGGGTTGGAAATTGAGTCCTATTTGTCCTCAGCCTCTTCTCCATCTGTTGAGCTTGAACAAAGGAAAGGAGGCACAGCAAGGAAGGCTGTATTTTGCACTGACCTCCAGCCTCCATTTTGGTTCCCCGATGCTGTCAGCAGCTGGCAAATGAAGCTTGCAGGGCTGCTCTGGTGTACTCCAGGGACCAAAGAGTAAGTCAGAGATTCCAGGACTAGAAGAGAGCACATTTTATTCTTTCCTTTTGTCCTCTCACCTCCTCTTGCCTGCCTTGTGTATTTCTCAGTCACAGCCAATGATATGGCCTTACATGGGGAAGTATCAACCTGCAGATTGTGTAAAGGGTAGGCTGACAGGTTAGTAGGTATGCTGTTGGTACCGGAAAATGTGGAACACATTGTCACATTACAGAGAGTCCCAGAGAGCTTTCTCCCCTTGTGGTCGAAAACCGCCAGTGAACTAGTGACTTTATAAGACAATGACCTATCAGATCATCTAATCATTTTTCCTGGTCAAGAAAAGATGGTCCATGCTATACGTCTCTGTACTCTGTCTAGCTTAAGCACTTACACCAAAAAGCCTCGGATTCCTGTCCATGGGGGATTGAGTCCTGCAACCCATATGACGGGGGACCTACATATCACTTTGCTAATGAAGCGATTGCCATAAAAAGAGCTTTGAAGCAGAGTCAACAAGGCATTTGGCGTTGGTATACTGCCACATGCCAATATGATAAGGGCATTGTGTATTTAAATACCAGTGAACTGGTATGTTCCAGTTTTGCAACCTTACAAAAGAAAAAAAAAAAAAGGAAGAAAGAAAGAAAAATAGACACTGTGCTGTGACCTTCTCAGTGAAACCCCCAAATGGAGCTGGGACTAAACGATACAGCATAGTCGTTTTGCATTTTGATTTTCCTAGTTAGCTGTAAGTTACATGATATCTACTGAATCAAAGATATGGGGTAACACAGATGTCAAGGCCAGTTATTTCATGATAGGCAGTGCAAATGAAACTCAAAATGAAGGGAGGCAATGTCAAAGCACATTGTTCCTGCCCTGTTATGATCTCTATGCCACTAAGTGACTGTAAAAATGATACCTTTTACTTCACTTAAAGGAATAACAATTATAAATGTTTTGCAGGGGGTATGTATGGTAAGGCTGGAATACCTATAGCAGAGAAGAAATTCTGTTGCTTTTCCTTGGAAACAAGGTAGCAGTGGCACATACTGCTCCGGCTAAAGCAGCAGTATCCAGTGAAGATGATGGTTGATGAACAGAAATTTAAAAAGAATGTTAATGGCAAAACTGCTCAAATTTACTCTAACAAATAACCAAATGCATCACATCAGAATATGCACAAAGGCAAAATATGTCAAGCTTCAGCTTTGTCACGTATTTGAACCACACTTCGTACTTCATCAAAGTACCTTGTCAGGATACTTCAGCTTCTGTGGCTGCAGCATCGTTACACTGTTGTCTAGCTGGACAGAGAAAATCTGGACCTTAAAGTACCCGAGTAGCCCCCGTGGGCTCATTGGTAAAATTATGAATGAATATGATGATAATATTTCATCCAGTATCTTTAATAAGGACTATTCGTTTTAGGGGACTGGATTTAAGAATGCATTAGTATTTGGTTTCCTAGTTCTCAGGAGTCCAATTCCCGTGGATCAGTCTTCCAGATACCGTGCCAAAATTTTGACTTGGAGGTAAAAGCATGGAGCACCATACAGCTCTGAAGGGTTTTCTCAGGATGTCTATTCTTTTTCTTGCATGAGGTGCTCAGGCAGCTGTGCAGTCGATACACTCCTTTGGGATTATGCCCTTCTAGCATGCCAGATCTGGCACACTGCGAGGTGTCAGGCTGAGGCATCACTTCGTCCCATCCCTTTTCCTCTCATCTATTTGCAATGAACCCGAGATACTCCTGTGCTCCCCTGAGCCCAGGGAATATGATTAAACTTGTGGAGTTTTTTGTTTTTCTTTGCTTGTTTGTTTGTTTGTTTCACAAGGTGTATAAGAATAGGAGACTCCCTGTGACCTTTTTTTTTGCCTTCCAACCACTCAGAAATTTGATTATGTGGAGCTTTCTAAAGCTGCTTCTTATCTGATCAAAGAGCATCTGTTGCCTGTCAGTGTCTCCATACAGGAGCTGAGATGGGGTTGTTCACAGAGCAGGGAAGAAAACTCTGGAAAATCGTGGTGTGTACCACTTCCCTGACCTTCTTCCCTGCGTTGTTGGACTGCTGGCAGGCACAGCTCGCTCACACAAATTTCTGTCCTCTCCATGCAGTGACTTGCTTCTGTTTCATCTTGTCACAGGGGTATGGGGAGATGCACAGGCTAACAAGCTCTTCTCTCTCTTTTCTCCCTCATGTTCCTGTTTTGACCAGCATCATGGCCTGGCACTGGAAACCCATTCCTGCCAAAAGAGTGGTGGAAACCGTTACCATCTTATAAAATTGTTCTGTTTCAGAAAATTTTCTTCTTTTATTTTTTTTTCCCTTCTGGGCCCTGTGGCTTGGGTTTTGGTCACGCTGCATATCATTGTATGTGGGCACCTCTTGTGAGCCATTTTGGGACAGCAGACGTTGCATGCTATGTTGTTGCCCAGTTTCATAGCCAGCTTGTGTTTTATATATTTTTGCATCCACGAGCTATCTCTTGTCCGATACTTAAACTGTAAACTCTGTACATCATCCTTTTATAAGGCACCTAGAACAACAGGGCCCTGCTTTGTGACAGTAGTTGTCAGTGCTACTCGCATACAAGTCATAAATAATAATAGCGATGAATACCGTTGTGATTTCGCGTACAGGCATGCCTGGAGGAGCCATTCAAGTAACTCTCAAACCAATCATTAAGCAAGCGGGTTGGTTTTGCATTGCCATGAGACATTTTTCCCTGAGGAACAGAGGCTATTGTCACTGAGAAGCTTTAGCAGGCCCAGACAACAGCATCACACCTTTTGAATGGCAGTAAAAGACTCAAGACAATGGGAAATCAAGACCTTCACCATGGAGTGGTCTGCAGTCCTTGAGAGGGCACTGACTTGTGTGGAGGGAGACTATTCTATGTGAAGAAAATAAAACAACAGAAAAAACTTTTTTCAAAGATTGGTTTGAACTCTTCCTTGGTGATAGCTCTTGGTTTATTTTTAAGAGTTTGTTTTCCCCTCTTTCTGTTCCAGCTGGGCATTTGAGACAGCAACTGTTCCTCTCATCTTCTCAGCCCAGGTTTGTTTCTAGAAATGAGATCCGCTTGCATTACTCTTAGCTTGAGGCTGCTTGCTACTAAGATTAGCAGTTGTATGAGAGAAGGCAGCTTTAAATCTTTAGTACAGGCACATTGTCTATATTTTTCTAACAAAGAGTAGCAGGATAATGTGATCCCTTCACAGAGAATAAATGTCACTCAGTGACAGGAGTCCTCTTAATTAAAAGTATGGGAGTATGACAATGTCTTCAGGTGCATCTTCTATGTGTTTCAGGATGCTGGTTGTCAAAATGGAGTTGGCTATTTCATATGCTGAGTGTTTTCACAACAACTCAAGTTATCAAAACTTGTATGTTGAAACCTGCGTGTTGAAATTCACAGCAACTCTAAGTTGTTGAAAGACAGTTACGGAAAGCGGACTGCCCAGGCAGAATGACTTAACTTTTTCCTAGGCAAACAGAAAATCAAATCCCGTCTTTGTACTTTCCTGCTCTATTTGTAAAACAGATACATAATATACTGCAGTCAGCGCCTCTCACTGCCAGCTTCCCTTGGCTCACCAGGTCATCTCTTCTCCCTTTTATTCTCCCTCTGGCATTAGGCTTCTATATCCCCATACAGGCACTTCACCAAGGACTTCATTTTTACATTTGCTCAGAGCCTGCTAACTGCTTAATTTCAGTCTCTTTGAAAATCAGATCCTCTCTTTAAACTGGTTGAACATCATCTTTAGGAATTCCTGTGTTACAAAATCTCTCTTCGTCTCTCGTGAGCAGAGCATGTTACCACACTAGAGAAACTCGCTCACACCAGTATTCTCAGTCCCAAGATTTCTTATCCTAAAAACGGAAGAGCATGACAAAACCCCTACAAAGCTTACATTATGTTTTGGGATGCAGACAGTTGCATTTGGACGCATATACGTTCACTGTACTTATCAGAACAGAGCTGCCTGTGTGGAAGGGTACATGCATTTTTTGCTATGCTTGAAAACAGTTGAGACCCTGAGACTTTGGGGTGGGAAGAAAGAGGTTAGAGTTCCAGGTGGCAATGTGGCTGATTGTGGCAAAGAACCTATCTGCACACATGGACATAATGTAAGCAGGAACTCGGAAAAAAATCCCTATTGCCATAATAGTGACCACCCTCAGGTCTTAATTCCAGGAGCCGTTCTTTGCCATGGTTCAGGTCAGGAACAGCCAGAAAGTTTATAATCCTGTTGCCCTCAACCCTCCTCTTCGCTCTCTTTTCTGGTACAGATGTTGGTGTTAGTGGTGGAAGTGCAAACAAGGAGAGTGCAGCTGTGTCTCACAGGACAGCGCAGCCTCTGCTATTGACAACAGCTGAGCCGTGGCACGTTTTCGTGACTCAAACACCAGCCAAGAAAAAAGCCAAAGAGGGTGAAACTGTGGTCTTAAATTGCCACTTTAACAGTCCACGACATCTTTCCCTGACTGACCTGATGGTGAAGTGGTACAAAGAAGACGAAAAGGGGCTGATGGATCTGCTAGAAAACAACATGACCATCTTGTCAAATAACACCAGGGTTTTCCTGAGCAGAGACTTGTCCCAAGGAGATGCCTCCCTGATGATCCTCAATGTGACGATCAGTGACCATGGTATCTATTTCTGTGAGGTTACACTTCCAGATGGGAAGGTGGTGACAGGAGATGGCACAAAGCTCAGGATCAGGAGGGCTCTGGGTAATATTTGCTGTTATTTATTTATATTCTTTTCTCCCTCTTCCTCCCCCAAAGCTGGTCTACACACTTGTTGAAGGAGGGTAGTTAGTTTGTTTGGCCTCTAGCAGATATGGCTTGATGTCATGAAGTGTCACTGCTTGGTAGCATTTCTCATTCTTTTCATTAGGCTAGCTAATTTTGATTGGCTTGCCCCTAGAAACAATCACATAGGTGTTATTGTAATAAGGGGCATTTACAATCAAAAAGGGAAGAAATAATTTTGTCACTAAAATCAGTGAGTGCCAAGAATGAAACAGTCGGACAAGTTCTCTTGTGTTCTGTTTGGCAGAACTCTGCTGAGTGGCAGGTGTCAAGATACCACCTTGGGGAACAGCTCCGAAGTTTTGTGTTTTTTTTGACATTATTTCTCTCCAACCCACTAATCTGCATATTCATTCTTTAACTCTTGGATGACATAAGTAATCCCACAATAAAATATGAGGATCACATTATATTGGTTCTGCTTAACTTCAGTCACATTAAAATCAAAGTAGCATAAAAACTGCCATGCTATGTTTTCTTAGCCTCACAAATAGACATTAGGCATATTAAGTATGGAGATAACTTGTTTTGCCTTTATCAATTGGAAATGTCAAAGCAGCTTTCCTTTTTTACAGGCCAAACACATTCCAAACCCAACAAATCGACACATCAAAAGGTTTATTATCTTATTATCTAGCTTACAAAGAGTAGCACCTTCTGTGTCAAGAGTAAATCATGCAAGTGTCATTTCCCCCATACTCATTATCAAAGCTTCTAGCTCACTGAGATTCACTAGGCCTTTGCCCTTTTGAGCTTGAATTCTTCCCTTACTAATTTTTATACAACTACTCAATTTAAGCGAGAGCACTAATACGGCAAGAAAATTGTGCCCCTGCAAGGACTTGGCCATGTCTCTTATGAGGTCTCCCACTGGCTTGATCTCATAGTCTCAGGAATGCATGTTATTCTTGCAGTGTCTGCTCCCTGGCCAATATAATTGCCTTTCTGTGTTCCTGAGAAGACGAAATATGGCCTTTCTGCACTATGCCTTAATCAAAGGGACAAGAGAACGTGAGAAATACAATTCACAAAGAAATGAATTGTGCCACAAATCCAGACTGTCCAAAAACTTATCTAAAATTAAAAGGAGAAATTAGATGGCCGTGTTAACTTCTCTGTTACGTGAAACAGATGACGTATATTTTGAAGCGAGGTAAGAAATGGTTCTACAGAAACTTCATTGCCTTTCTGAGGAAATGAGAAGCCCTCAGAATTAATTTCAACTACAGGACACCTCCCTGTATGTGGGAAGATGGGGTTGGATTTTTACTGATGAGCTACAGCTCGTTTATTGGGGAGCAGCTGGGTGTCCATCTATTCAGCAAGGTAGCACAGAATAGCAGCTTCTGTGAACAAGTGACCAGATGTTTGGAAATCTGTCTATGAATTCCTCAGCCCCTGTGCAATAGGTTTGACTTGTGGTTATAAATGATGACTGCGCATGGAGCTGCAGGTATTTGTGGGTCTATCTTAAGCACCTATGTTAAGAGAAGGCAAGCGGGGGAGCAGAACAGTTGGCCATGTTCCATACAGATTGTTTCTTCCTTTTCTCAATCTTGCCTGAGAATTATCTCAGTCTAATTCAATGGTAGGTGTCCTGGGTTAAACTAATCAAGGTTAAGGGCTGATTAAAACTGAGGTAAGATCTCAGGATTTATCTTGTAGCCAATACAGTAGCAACACCATCCAAATTTTCTAGTGAAGCTTAAATGCAACCTCTTAGAGATATGTAATGAATGCCTGATCGTACTGTAATTGTAGATAAAACTGGAAGGCTTTTAAAGTATTCTTTTATTATCCTTTCTGGATGAGTCACATGGCAAAATGACTACTACAGGGCAGTCATGTAAAATCTGTTCAGATCAGTCTTGTGCCCTTGCCTGGCTAGTTCTCTCTCTACAGGGAGGCTCCTCTGGCAGACTGTACACTATAGGGCAAGTGCTCTCCATGGTGCATCCCATAATCCTTGTTACAGTCCATTCTAGTGTGCTCACTTGACCAAAGGTTCTTCCTGAATCATCCTTCAGTCCCAACAAATAATACAGCCAGAAAGTGAACATGTTCTTATCTCAAAGAAAATGGGATCATCTCATCTCTACCATGCAACAGTCCCAAAGAGTAACAAGTCAAGGAAAGGACTTCAGTGGAGCTCTGCCCACCTTCTGGTGCTATTCCATAACAGCACCTGGCTGTTAAGGGACACTCCTAGGGAGATGGGGCTGTCCTATCCCTAAATCCCCCAAAAGCATAGCAGCTTCCTATACAGGAATGAAAAAAAAAAATCAATAACTCCATAGTACAATATGTTCTCTCCCGTGTGGAAGCCAATGATTTCTTGCCAGATGAGACATCAGCATAATCAGTATCATAGCAAGCAGCTTCCCTACAGACACTGCAGAAAATGCGCTAGCTGCATTGCATATACTTGTCTGAAAGATATCTTATGTTGCTCTCTCTACCTTTCATTCTTCCCCAGGCTTGTTTGGTATAGAAGAATCCATTGGAACAATCATTGGAGTTGTGGCAGCTGGTATCGGAGGCTTAGTGGTTCTGATTATTGTTTTAACCCCACAGCTAAGGAGGTGTGTCCTCTGCATGAAACAAGGCTCTCACCGAGGTATGGAGCACAGAATAATATCTGGCAGCACTTGCTAGAAAGATGACCCCAGTTGCCTGTTTCCAAAGGTGCCTTTTTTAACTAAAGTAGGAATTAGCCATTTACTTACCTCTGGTCAGGCAAGGAGTCTGGTTCAGGAAGTATGCAGTGTGGATGAAACTCTACCAGGGCTGGATCTCTTTTAGTTCTTTGTTTGTTGGAAAGATCTTCATGTAAGGGGCCCAATGAGTTACCTATAAATAAAACAGTATCTCATTTAATTGCCACCTTCAGCAAAGAGTCGTTCAATGAGACGCTCTTTCTTCTTTTAACCAAGTCCTCCTTGGCCCCCTTGGGTTCTTTCAGGTTTGTTCTGAAGGACGGTTCTTTCTTCCACCGACTGCACACTCATATCAGTAACCTTGTAATGACTGCATACAGAAAGCCTGTGATAGCCTAAGCATACATGTGAGGTGTGGTTTGTAAAGCCCAGTAATATCTTTTATTAGATCAACTGCTCAGATAGGGTAAAATAGACATTTTCATCACACATGAGCCAAAAAAATGACCCAAGGAGAGGCTGATGTACCCAAAAGCTTGCCTGTTTTTTTCCATCTCTTTCACCTGGTCTAATAATAGTAACCTGACACCAAAGGCTGGATTTTGAAACAAGCTTAGTTCTCCTTCTGTGCAACCCAAGATGTGGTCTGCATTTCAGAATGAGCTCAGCTGACTGGAAGCTTTGCTAAATGGGACTTTTGTGAAAAGCTCATTTTGATTTTCTCTTCTCCCAGCACACAAAAATCTTACTCAACCTGCTGAAAACCAAACCAAACCAAACCCCGAGGATCTGCACTTGCTCTTCACTGGAGCGCTGCCGCCACCTGATGGCCAGCGTGGCGGGGAGAGGGACAGGGACAGGGACAGAGACACAGCCAGGAGCTCTGCTCCCTCGCACCACAGAGGCTCTCCCAGCCTTACTGAGTGGAGTATAGGCTGATTCTGCCCACACAACATCATCCCTTTGCAAACCCTCTGAGCGAACAGAGTTCCCAACATCTCACCTTGCCAGATAGCCTCGGGAGAGTTGATTGCAGTAATGCCGCATCACTCGCTTGCTCTCTTCTTTCCTTCTTGCTCAGTGTAGCTTGATCTGCAATGCTACAGGAATCACTGGAAGATGCAAAGGCTAAATGCAGAACGACTTGTGACACTCTGTAAACCAAAAAAAAGGAGTTCTGGACGTAATAAAAGCTTTTTCCTCCATACGTGTTGCCTTTCGCTTTTTTTTTTTTTTGGTGTTTCTTTTTCCTGCAGCGTTGACAGCTGCAGTGGCATATTCAACATCCTCCTGCAGCGAGGAACAAAACAACCTTTTGTAAAGGAATTTGTACTGTCACCTGCCGAGGCCCCCCTTGGTCTGGCCACATCTCTCTGAATCTAGGCTCTGATGAGGTACCTTGGGTCTTTCCCTGCCATTATGTCTTATTTTGAAGGTGCTCCAAGTTTACCAGCTGTGCTTTGAAATGGACAGAAGGAAGGCTTCCAGCTGCTAACATCTGCCTGAGGGAATCTCCATCTGTTTGCCCAGAAAGTGTTGTTTCTGGAGTGCAACAGTTGTTCCCATCTGCCTGGGAACGTCACCATCTCGGTATAGTGGCTCTTGTCCTGTTGGCTTGCTCCAGCCTACCGCTGGAACGCTACCGCTACCTGAAAAAAATGGAGTTTGTTTTAGTCTTCCAGAAGGAAACACAGTGTTTCTATATAAGCCTTGAATAACCTGAAGAAGAAGGAGAGATGTAAGATTTGCTTGACATGAGTAATGTTCTCCACAGCCCCAGTCTCCTGACATGACAATAATTGATCCCCAGGTGGTCAGTGGCAGGTGACTGTGCCAATACCTGTACCAGGGAGCAGCACATCAGGGTCTGAAGCATGTGCGGCAGGTGAGGAACATGCTCTTCTGTGTAGGGTGCATGTGCCTGCTGGTAAAAGTCAGAAACACTTGCTGACCTTGCACCTGTAACGTCCCAGTGTAACTCTGCTTACCTTTGAGCACTCCCCAGAATTGTCCCCAGTGTTGTGAGGCAAGAACACGAGTGAGAAGACGGCTGGCTATGTTAGCTCAGAAATACATGTACAGTCTCCGCAAGAAGGGATGGAGCCCTGCCCAAGAGCTCTGCTCTTGCTTCTGGTCGGAAGCAGTTTAGCCAGGAGAACTCCCCTGAGTGCAAATAATGAATAATGAGGCTTCCTCCCTTTTTGATGTTCCCACTCCTCCTGCAGCTCCAGGAAAATAAAGTGGGTCACTGCACTTCCAGACTGGCATGACTCAGGTCTTCAAAAGCCAGTCTATCTTTTCACAGAAATGTTTTCCTTTTTTCCTTTTATTTTTTATTTTTTTTATAAACCAGCCCAGCAGCAGTCTCTACATATTTTCCACAGTATGTGCAAACGTGTGGGAGCTGAAGGTCAGGCCATGTGAAAGGACAAAAAAGCCATTTGGTGACTGGCAATGTGCTCTAACTACACTGCAGACTGAACGCTCAGTTTCAGCGCAGATCTGCTGTGGAGTGTCACAGGAGTCCTTACCTTTTGCTAAGAAGGGATCAGAACAGGATTTTATCCTTGCTTCAGCAGTCAGAAGAGGTATATATTTTACCCTGTCTTTCCTCCCCATAAACACTTGCCTGACAGAAATTCTCTCACACCATTGTTAGCTCGGGTAAAAGCGGTAAAATTTTTATTCCAGTGCCTTCAGGTTCAAAGGATTAGAAGAAAGCTCCCAAAAAGACTATTTTGACTCCCCATATCTGAAGTGGCAGGTGGGATGAGTCTGTCCACAAAGAAAGTCTGGCCAGAGGATGAAGTGTGGGTTGTAAGGGGCTGCTCCCCAACACTTGGCTGCTTCTTGGTCACACAGGCACACCATTTTTTCACATCGGTCTGTCAGGTTATCTGCAAAAGAAAATGTGAACAGAAGATGAGAGATTCTGTAGTGGACCAAGAGCAGAAATAGTTTTAAGATTGAGGAAGTCCCTAACAAAGCAGTTCTTAGGTGAAGGAGGTTACTTAGCTGCTACACAGAAAATCCCTGTCTGCCTGAGCAGGAGGAGAGAAGGACCAACACGTTATGTTGTGTGTGGATCTGATCCTCCCCGTCCTCTCTCTGTCAGTGGGTCTGACCTTAACTGTGGCCAGCAGCACCAGAAAGCAGTAGCTAAATGTAAATTGGCAATGCTTATAAAATGTGCCCAGCACAGAGCACTCCTTGCTTCTGAAGCTGTGTGAACAAAGGGTTTTTAGTTCAGCAGCTGAAGCTAAAAACGAAAATTATTTCAGCTTAGCCTGGGCTAAAAATATTCCATTTTCCTTAAGTCTTTCAACTTCCCTCTTTACTCCTCCCTCATCAAATCAGACCATTTTCAAAAGAAAAATGCTGCTTTGAGTGCAAGGGTCTCCCAGAGGGACCATTCTCGGGAGAGAACTTGACAATCGGAAACCTGAGGGCATGGCAGCAGCCACCAGGCATCCTTCTTTCATGCCCATCCTTCCTTCGCATCCCTCTGATCACAGCAGAGGAGCTGAGGAACTCAGCAGCAGGGTCAGCTACCTGATTTTTGTGAGTCAGTGGCTACAGAGCCTGATCTAAATCATATATATGGAGCTATATATAACACAACCATACGACTACATGGCTAGGTAAGGACCACAGGGGACATTAAAACAACCAGCTCAGGTGGCTGCATTGCACATGACTGATTTGGGGTTAATGAAGTCCATCTCACCTACAGGTAGCTTAAATGCAGCCGTGAGGCTAATATTTCTTAAAAATATAAATTCTTAAAAAACAAATTTGTTTATTTGAGTCTGGTCCTATAGATTTTCTAACACCCTCCAAACCCTGCGCTAGGCAGAGTTTGAAGTGCAATTTCATGCCAGTGCATGCAGGCTTTGCTCCAAAACCAAATGCAATGCCTAGGAATCTTTCCAGATTTCACTGGACTTTGCTGGATCAAGCCTGTATGTAATAAATAAGAAGAGCCCATGTTTATTAAGCTTTTCTGAAGAGAATCACACATCTACCAGTAAAGAGCATTTCAAGTGTCCCCTTCACGAGGAATCAGCAATAAGTCCATTTTTTTTCTTAGCTGCCAGTCTGGTTTTCTTCCTGCTCTCTGCTCCTTGAGTTCTTCCTATGCCATGCCAATACTGTCAGCCTAACATCACTATGAGAGCCTGGCTTGGCAGTCAGCTCTGTGACAGCACAATGATTTTTTTGACCAGCCTCCACAGCTTACAGACTTTTCTGTATTCCGGATATTTACTGAATGGAATTCACCTACATTTTATGGCATATCTTGACTGAAATATATGGTTTAGCCAATTTTTTTCATTACACAAACAAAACTGCATAGCAGCAGCAAAAGATGGGACAAGTCCCGGGTAAAATGAGTTTCTGTTTCATTTCCCTGAAAATACCTGTGGTTTTGATATAGTGCCAGTCCACAGGCATTTAATTTCCTCTTGCATAGCATGGACGGTGCAAGCAGTTTTGCTTGTAATTTCTCTGGATATCATTCCTCTAGGCCCAACAAACATGGCTCGAAATCTACCTCTTCATCCCTTTTGTCTGAATAGGATCAGACGTTACACCTTCACACCTCAGTAAAACCTGCTGTGCTGCCACCTGGGGCAGAGAATTTGCCTTCAGAGCATGTTTGTATTGCTCCTCCCCATGGTGGGTGTAAGAAGAAGTGAAGCTTGCTGAAAACTTGAGGCAAACAGTTGCTGGATGCTTGTGAGGCCTTGCCTGGACATCAGTTAAGGAATTAATGGCATTTGTTTAATTAACACTTGTTAGCCAGATTGGAACAAGTGCAACCCAATGCATTCTTATGGGACAAACATTGCCTGTCTCATGGACTTGAAGATGTCTTACATCTGCAACTAGGAATGTTCCTTCACAGCAAAAAGAAATAGTTACAAATCAAAATAGCTAGCAGAAAATATCAGTCACCTATGGAAATATGGATAAATGAGAGGGAGAGCAGTTATGACTTTGGCAAAATATTCCTTAGCCAGCACTATTTATTTAATAGGTTGTTCTGGCACTCAGAGAGAAGCTACTGTGGATATGATGTGCCTCATCCTGTATCTGCTGGTAGATTTTCAGATGCTGGAGAGGTTGCGGATTGCACTAGAAGAATATGATCTTCTAACAAGGTAGAAATAATCATTTAGTCTTCAAGCAAGTAGCTTTGATGGCATGGGGATGGGTTTTACTCTCACATTTCTTTTCAAACTTTCGAAGAGCTCTACAATAGATTTTACCATCAGGGACTTTTGGAAGACTTAGAAATAGAAGTGACAAATTCTAAGACTTGAGTCATCTGGTGTATGTCAAAACAAACTGGTGTGAGCCACTGACGGGCTGTGACTGTGCAATTCAAGACCTTCTTGACTGGGTACCAGCTGCAGAGCTGAGCACAGCCTACACACGTTGTATGTGCCTGCGGCACTCAAGAGCACTCGATTCTGCAAGCTTCAAAATCCCCACTGGAGCCCTAGGGCTTTAGGCTGGAGTCCTACACGAGGCAGAGACACAGGCTGGCACCCTACTTAACCCGCCTTGCACACATGCGTAATAGCATGGCTCTCCTCTGGCAGTACGTAATGTAAAAGGGTGAACAGTCCAGCTGGAGAGGAGGCCAAAACTGCCACGGGAAGCCCACCCTGCAGAAATTGTCAGAGGTGGACTCTTCCACAGCTGTGGGAAGGCCTCGATGAGAAGCAGGAGATTGGGTGGAGAGCCTCCAGAGAGGCATCTGCATCCCTGCCAAACTGAGCTGGCCTGTGGGCTCCGCGGCCCCCATTCCTGCTATTCAGCCTGGGCAGGACTCACGACCTGCCGAGGATGCGCTGGGGCTCCAGCCTTCCTCCCAGCTCCAGCCGGGTCCTTGAACAATCCAGGCAAGGAATGGGAAGAGAGCTCAGAGGAGAACGAAGGATGCCCAAAGCAGTTTTAAAAACAGCTCAGCGTGCACAGACCCACCTCCGAGGCACACAGAGGTTTTACGTCCACCTGTGCTCCCACGGAGGAGGGAGGAAACAGAACCCGACGCAGGCGACTGCTTCCTTACCACACTGCACGGCGTTCTGCTCGCACGCCCACCGGTAGCGCTGCACCTTGGGGCTGCAGCCCTCTCTCTCCGCCTGGTCGTAGCAGCAGTCGTGCCTGTGGCAGCACCTTAGGGAGAACAAAAGGCAGAGTTTGGGCTCCGGCACCCTGCAGTGTTTTGTTCAGGGGTGTTTCCATGTACTCCAGGGGTGCTCCACTCACACACCGCTAATGACAGCTCTGTCAGTAAATTGCTAATGAGCAGAGCGTCCTGGCTTCTCTGTGAAAGCTCACATGGCTCAGGAGCTTACTAATGCTATGTTTGCTCCCAAGACCACAACATTTCTTCTTCCTCTGAGATTTTGCCCCCAGAAAGGCAGGTGTGGTCAATACCCAGGACATGGTAATCCCGCTCACTGCAAGGAGCTGAAGCATTACGATGAGGTGTGTGACCATGGCTCACCAGCTTGGGCTCAGACCCATCTCGGAATCTGGAGTCAGGATGGTTTTTGCCTTCCTTGGCATCAGTGAGCAGCTGGCTACAAACTCATCAGACTCAAAGGCGGGATTCATACCAGTTAACTTTACACCCCTAAGTGTAAACATCTACGTATAAGGCATTGACCTAGGCTCCCTTTACACATGCCCAGGGCACAGTTCACATCATACTGCAGGGATCTAACGTAGGTGAAAAACATCGCGTTTGAAAGTACTGATTGCTTTTCATTGACCACAGACGGGGCTTAGGGTGACTAGCTCAGCTAGTTGATATCTGCATCACAGACTACTCAGTGAGATAATTACCACTATCAATTACTTCAGAACTTGAATTTTATTCTGGTAGTTGAGTGAATTAAAATAGACTGAGCAACGATTCAGCACTTCAGGAGGTCCTATGATGGATAACAAAGGTTGTTTCAGCAAGAATGAGAGGTCAGAGGCTGGAGCGAGGGAGGAGTGATCTCCTGTACATCCCAGAAGCTGTCCCTGCAAGACCATGGGGATGCTACAGAGGAACTGTTCTAGTAATTGGGAAGTGTTGAAGCAGGCTGGCCTTAGGGAGAAATGAAGAGGCACGCTTTTAAAAAAGCTCTTAAGTCCTAGATGTGAACCTCTTCAAGATGTTCATGAGGTCCAATTGAAGACCTTGTTTGTTAACTTATCTTCAAGACCTGATGCCAATGTACCTGAAAAGCCAATAAAACTCTGCGATGCACGCTGGAATCCACCATCAGATCCTTCTGGAAAAACAAAACAATCCTGCAAGAAGGAAAGCTCCCCTGTGTAGGAAACGGGGCTTCTGCAGGGACCCACTGAGAGCTGTCACTACTTTACCTGAGAGCTCAGGAAGATCACAAACTTCATCACCCTCTGCTGCAGAAGCAGTTTGCCCTTTTAGAAACTGGTTTATGGATATGAGGGCTGGTGGGCTGTGTGAAGTGATAAAGACAAGAAAAAAAGATCTGAAGTGCAAAAAAGAAAATCCACCACTGATACAAATTCTAATAAAATCACTGCAACCAGATCAGGTAAATCATGCGAAAGAAACATGAGAAAGAAACAGTCAGATCAAATCCAGCTTTTGTGTAAGCCCTGTGCTTACACACATGCTGAATTTAGACTGGTATGCTCTCCCTACTGACTGACAGACTTAGTAGTTAAAGTAGCAATTTCATCCCACAGATGTCTGCAAACCAAATGTCATTTTTCTTCTCAGCTTGCAAAAATGAAACCAGATTACGACCAGACTACTCACTGCATTGTGAAACCTAGAAATGTACGTTAACGGTAGCAGATAGTATCTACCTCCATGCCACCTCCTCAAAGGACTTCAGAATGGGAATAAGCCCTATGGGATATACAGATCTAGAAGTTTTCCCATGAGGAGTTACACTGATTGCTGTAATTCAGCAGGCGAGCTTATTTGGCCTATGGAACCGGTTCTGTTGGACCTGACGGCAGTAACAGGCTGTCTGCGGGTCAGATCTTTCTTGGTCCAGTAACACCTCGCTCCTGGGCCTGTCCTGAAGGTGTTGGGAGTGAAAGGCCGAAAGAAAGAAGAATTCACTGCCTTGTGGAAAGCGTGAAAGTCTCAGCTTTCTCCAAGCCAAGGGAATGGAATTGCTCCTCATGGAGAGCCAGAAGGAACGAACAGGGAAAGAGGTAGGGGAGAGAGAGATCTGTGAGAACAGATCTTGGAGGAGGTGAAAGATGGTCTGTGAATCAGGCAAAGACAACCAAATGAGCACTAAAGAGGTGTGCTAGCTGGCTGTGAGAACCAGCTGCTCCTTAGCTGACTTTGTGAAGTCAGGGGGATTGCATGAACTCTGCACGGCCACAGGACCTGGGGCACAATTCTGCTTCCACTTACACTGCTTCCTCCTGATACCCGCAACTGCAGCAGGGTGACACGTAGCTGACACCAACACAAAGCGAGATGACTTCAGCTCGTATTTTACAAGCATCTTTCAGATGCTCTGAAAGAACTGCCTAGGAATGAAGAGTGAGGAAACCTACCATCCTTTTGCCATCTTCGGATGGTCCCGTCCTCGGTGCCAGCCAACAGCGTGGCAGAGCACTGGTCAACAAGTAGGAAAAACAAATACAACCGTGTCATCTAGTTAGCAAGCAACCCATTCATCAGGCCTGTGCGGGGAGACAGCCCTAATGGCTACAGACAGATTTGGCTGGCCTGACCCCCGCAGTGAGCAAATGTCGTTAAGGTAAGAATTTGTCATGTTGTGTTTGTCATGTTAACAGCACAGCCACCCCCGTGCCTCGTTTTGCTTCAGCCCGGTAGCTGAGGGGAAATCTTACTGTTTTGCGTGGGTTTGCCAAGACTTAGATGAGCCACATATGCCGCCCTGCCTTTCACGGCATGGGTGTTTTCAGGGAGATGCTGAGCACCTTTAGGTCCCACTTTACAACACGCTGCTTGGTGCAAGCCGGGCATTGCCTAAATACCCGTGCTCGGGCTTTCAATGGTTTTGCTTCACATAAATGGGGGTGCCTGTCCTTCCTCCTGGAAAATCCCAGCCAGAAGAGCGGGGCCATTTTCTGTGCTGTGCACCGAGTCCCACATGTCACAGGCACGCGTGGCCGTATCCGCTGGAGCAGCTGCTCCTTGGGGATTTGCAGACATCCCGGGAGCTGCCCAGAGGAGTTGTGACTGCTCTGGCCGAGCTGCCACATACCTCACAATCTCAGACATGTGGCCTTTTGTTCTGGCTGGACAACATTTCCAGGAGGAAAAAAATAGGGCTACAAGTCCGGGGAACTGCAGGCACTATAGCAGCTCTCCTTTCAACTGTGGTGTGGCAATCCAGGGAACAGAACGGGGAAGGAGAAACAAATCTATTGACTTCATGGGGAAGAGATGCCATAATGTCTTGAAGTGAAGGGGCTGTGAGAGTGGAACAAAAGGGAAATGGTAATTACTGGCAACACCACATCAAAGTCAGTGTGTGGAATAAACCTTATAAAGGGATTACTCACTCGACAGCGCCTTTTTTTTTTTTTCCATGAAAGAGAGGTGCTTAGAAGCACTCTAGCCCCGTCTAGACAGATCTAGACAGATCGACTGAATTACAAGAAAATCACTCCTAGGTTTGTTACTGAGACCCTTACAGAAGAAGTATCAAGAAGGTGAGTCATTTCCAGCACTGTTTGTCACTCAAGGCCTGTAGCTTTGCCTTTCCACATCTTTCTTTTTTAGAATGGCAAATACGGAAAATAATGTGGTCATGGTAACTGGCATGGGATTCTCAGCCACACGGATTTTTGCAGTACTTTGCACTGACAGATGTCAGAAGGTTCCTCTAGTGAACATAAATTGGAAACTTTTAGGGCTAAATCTTGTGTGTCATTGCTGATTCTTCCTAGCTAAGAACCTAACTAAAAAATCTTTCTTGTTTTCGCAACCAAGCATTGCCCCTAAGCAACAGTAATGAACGCACTTAAAGGATCAAGTTTCCTTTTTACAAACTATCTGGTATTTTGAGGCATTTCCAGTTGCAGGGTCCCCATTTTCTGCCATTAGGATATAATCCACATCCCATGCAAATCATACAGCAGCAGAAACACCCACTGATGAACACCTGATCACATTTTACTCTCTACTTTTCAGGAGTGCTGAGCTCTTACATCTCCCAGCATCGCCTAAACTTGGGGTCACTGAACGTCTGTGCAGAGCAGCTTCTAGGTGACTCCACTCGGGCCTTCAGCAAGTGAAGTACTCCAAATTAGTGAAGTCATGTTTTATGTTAAGGGCTTGATTATAAGAGTTGGTGAAGGGCTAACAAAAATAATAAACGTATTTATAGGCACAGTTGTAGATGGTTATAAGCAGATCAAGAGATATTACTGAAAATTGAAAGAAATCTCTAGACTTGACACCTACGACACTGTAGCCAGCCACGCATTATTTGTAAGCCCCGTATTGACTGTTTCATATATGAAATGCACATATAAACCAGGGATGCAAAGAGAGGGCTTTGGGAGGGAAACTTCCCACTGCACTAATGAAGAGAGCTCCACTAGCTTAAATGGTTACTTTCTCCTTTATGTCCACAGAGGAATTGGCCTTTAGCCTTGGCATCTTTTCTTCCTTTTTTTTTTATCTCCTTTTCCTGTCCTGCCACTTCCACAGTCAGTTTGATTTGGTAGAAATATGAAATGTCTCCAAGAGCTGGATACCCTGGAAAACTCAGCCAGTTTCCTTTCCAGTGAGCTACACACTGCCTGCCTTCCTGTGAAAAGCAGCACTTGTGTATGGTTAACACCTGGCTTGCTGACTGCAGATAAAAGCAGATAGACTTGTGCACTCTGTCTTTGAGGTTTTAAACCAGACAAGATTGCAAATAAAGGGCTCAGAGCACATAAAAGTCCATCATGCTAAAGATTTACATGTATGCTAACTGCAAAGTACAAGAAAGAAACCTTTCATTGCAACACCTAGTAGGCTCATTGTTTTCAGCCTTGGAAATAAAAAGCACAGCATCTTTCCCACTAACAAAGAAAAGGGGAAACAGCATTATGCTCTAGCCTATTGTTCTTGCTTGATTCAGTGTAAACTAACAGGTGATGAAGGCAACAGGTTTGATTACTCCTTGCAATGATCTGGATTCTTCCAGAGGGTAACCAGCAATATTCCCATCACTGCCATTGTCAGGACCAGGTGAAATGACTGTCCAAACAATCTTGGTCACTCCCCTTTCTTCAGGCAGGGCTCACTCTCTATGAATAAAGACGCAGCTAGTTCATGAACATATATCCTGGTTCCTCCTCTGCCCTCCACCCCGCATAGTACCAGTTCCCAGGAGCCCTGCTCTCATCCAGGAGGTGGCTAAACACTCATTCAAACACCAGGTGGTACATGGCTCCTCACCCACAATTGCCCATTGCTGTTGACATATACTGAGTTCCCTCAATAATCAGTCCTTGGAGGCACAGGAGTACAGACAGGGAAGAACAGGGAGATTTGCACTGCTTTTGGACACACAGTTGAGGTTCTTCTTACCAGTCTGCTTTATCTTTAGGCCAGCCTTGTCCTCCCAGTCCGCAGTAGCATCCATAGCCAATATATGCCAAGGGAGACCGTCCTGTGCCACATGATATAGCTCCTGCCAATTCAATGATTCCTCGGGTGTGCAGCGAATGGGATTTTCCCAGAGCACTTTTCCAAACTGCAAAGACAGGACATGGCTTCACACAAGGATTAAACATGCCAGATGCTGATTTTCTTAAAATCCTTATAGGGAGATTTTTGGTCTTGACCGGCTGTTTGAGTGCAGCCTTGACAATCTCATTAGCCATTACATTCACCCTGCAAAGGAGACAAATACCCAGACAGACCCCACACAGGCAGCTCAAATCAAGCCAGACTTCCCAGCTCGGGTGCACCAGCGTGTGACTACAGCTCTGTTGCATCTGGGGCTACCTTGCCCCTGGAAGCGGTGTGCCCGGATTTGCACATCGTGGAGCCTGAGCTGTTAAGCTTGGCTAGGCCTATGCCAGCTCCATGCAGAGCCAGCTGGGGTTCGCTGCAGCCCAGAGCTCCCAGCCTGGGAAAACTTACTGGCTGAGCTGTGGTCCCAGGTGGGACCTGAAGCAGCAGAGGACTAGCACACAGCCAGACCACACCTGGGCTCTAGAGAAAAAAAAAGTGAGGTTTCTCTGTTGCACAACATGTCTTGTATTATTCAAGTTTTCCCTAACATTCAGCATATTTTAACCTGTTCTCCAGATCGTAAAGAGCTGACGGTACTGTTAATTTGCGTACAAGAATAGCTGCAAGTCCCCAGGCCTATAAGGTATACTTTGTCTGGGGCAGCGTGCCTAAGTTAGAAAAGGTGTACATATATTGGCATTCTTCTCAGCATTTTGAAGTGCTGGCGATGTTTACATCTGCTTCTGTTACTACGGTCCATTTAAGCTGTAACAGTAGGTTGGCTGTGTGAATTTGAGTTAAAAAAAAAAAAATAAAGCAAAAGGAGTTCTGTGTCAGCAGATGTGTGCAGACAGACACCTAAACTGGTCCAGAGCTTTTTGAGTTACACATCTTTCAAACAGTATTATTGTGATTTCAATTGTTAATTTGCAATTTTTTTTTTTTTTTTAAGAAACCACAGACTCTCAGTCGCAGCAACTGTTACGGAAAACAAGGGTACCCTGCCCCTAACACTCTAACCACTTTAAAACTCAGGTATGACCTTTGATGTTTATCACATTAACGATAGCAACAGACAGCAGTAATTATTGCCTGGGCTTACTGTGAAATATTGAGTGTGCTTTGCACTACTCCAACCTGCGCAGCGAACAGTCCCTGTGAAAGCCGAGCCACTCACCGCTAGCACCAAACCGCTCCGGCCGGCTGCCCCGCGCGTCCCATCCCGTCGGGCTCTGCCAGCGCTCGGCCTCTCCGCTCTCCCGGGCCGAAGGAGAAGCCCGAGCGAAGGGACGGCCCTCGCGGCACGCTTGGGCCCCGGGAAGCCTCCCCACACGGGTTTTGCCACCCGCCCCTGCTATTTCAGCATGCCTGACCGCTTCAAAGTGCTGTGCAAACATGGACTAATTAATCCCCTAAACCACCCAGGGACTGTTATTAAAACTGTTGCTTTCCTTTCAAAACCTAGCCATCTAATCCCCTCACTGGGCCTCTCCCCTCCTGTGCTCCGGCTCGCTCCCTGGGCTTGACCCAAAGCCCCGCTGAAGGCAAGGTGGGTCTGTCCCCAGGAATGACAAGCTGGCCATTTGCTTCCTCTCCGCTAAACGTGGGACCGCAGCCCAGCCCGCAGCGCTTTCCTCCGTCGTTTTCCTGCTGGCAATCGGCAGTAGCCAGCTCTGAAGGGGGCAGAGCCTTGTGCTCTCCACCTCGGGGTTTCACACAGCCTCCTTATGTTTCCCAGGGCACTCCTCGGGGATTAAATGCACATTCCTGAAAAAGTAACAGCTCCGCTCACCTGAACACTACTCGAGTGTTCAGATTTTGTGGTAAAAACACATTAGGCCCGTGTTACTCGAAAATAAAGAGGCGACCTATTTCCCTTGTCTAAACAGTGGGTGCTCCAGAGTCAGCAGCAGGCTCAGCTCTTGGGAGCCCCCGGACATCACTGGTAATGCCACCAGAACTGGTGAACTGCTCCGGATTTCGGGCAGAATCGGGCTTTTACAGCCTGCTTCAGTCTGCAGACCTCAAAAGTGTTCCAATGGAAACAAAAACGTCTTTGTCGGCGTTTAAGCCTCCTGACAAGGTTCTTGGTTTAGGTTTTAGCTATCTTTCACTGACCTCTTAGACAGGACCACTGGCCTGGCCTGTAGGCCATTGTTGGCTGAAAACAGCTGAGGCTGGTGTAGGATCACTGCGGCTCACCGAGAAGAAGAAAGGCCATTCTTTGGGGATATCTCTGAGGATCAAGAAACTGTAATTACAGCACAGAGCTACTCATGAAAGTGGAGAAAAGGACCCAGAGGGAATTCAGTCCAAAAGAAACGCCTAAGGCTGTGTGCTCTGTGAGAGCTTGAAATAATTCAGGCATTCAGGCAGTGTGTGATGTTTCTGTTTCATTCCTTGAAAGCTGACTGGGTTTTGAGCTGACAATGCGCTGCTACAGCTGAGGGGTCAGCCCTGGCAAGCACGTTTCACTACCCAGGTGCACAGCTAATAACTGGACCCAGAACTGAAACTGTTTTTAATACACCAGCCAGCCAAACCAGCGTGGCTGTGGAAGCCTTGAAAGAGTCCGAGTCTCCCCAGCAGCCTGAACTTAGCCACATCTCCCTCAGAGTACGGCCAGTCATTAGCCATACTACTGACGGGGCACCTTGGCAGACAGCATGCCTGCAGGGAGGTGAGTGGAGGTGGATCTGACATCTCAAACTTTCCATTTCCTGTTGAAACAGGCAGCCTTTGCTGGAGATTAAGGCAACGTTTTGGTTTTTATTTCAAAACTGTACTGCAGGTAGAACCTCGGACCTGTCAATTTAGTGTCACGTTGCCGCTATGTGTAGGGGCTTTATGTTAGCAGGCATTTATGGCTTTTTCAAAAGGATTTTTTTTTTTTCTTTTTGGACTTCATATGAAGTGAAAACTGCTCACTCCACAGTCACTGGTATAAAAGAAGGCATTTCTGGAAAGAAACACAAATGCCAACAACTTTGTAGCAGAAAACTATCCAAAAAGAAAATGACCTGTGTTTATACCGCACCAGCTATGTAAACCATGATGGAAACGAAGCAGGCGCGCAGCTCACTTACACAGCCCCGCACTATAAAGCTGAAGGAAAAAAAAAAAAAAGAAAAGACGAGTGGTGTTTTATATCACTTGTCCAAATGATACAGATGAACTGGGCAAAGCTGACAGCAAGGGCAGAAGCTGCTCGGGGTGGGAGGTGACCGCGCTCCCCGGCACAGACGCGGTACTCACCTGCCTGCAGCAGCAGCAGCAGCAGCAGCCGCGAGCCCATGGGCAGATCTCCCCGTACCCGCACGCACCCGCACGCTGGCGTTCAGCAGCCAGGACGCCCAGCGCTGCCGAGAGAACCAAGGTGTGGTGTGTTTGACAGCCCTCCCGGGCCCGGCTCCAGGGTTTATATATCCATACATCTGCGTGCGTATGCCGGTAAAGCGAAACACCCCCTCCTGTGACTTCCCTCCGTCCCAGCCCAGTCCCAGTCCTGCCCAAAGGGCTCCTTGCTGTGCTGGAGAGGGTGAGGGCTGCCCCTGCTTGCCTGCCATTGCCTCCGGGAGGGGCTGGCGGCCCCTGGGACAGCCCCCGGCACTAAGCTGGGCTCCTTCTCTAAGCTGTTTGCTTACAGACCCTGGTTAACCTCTGAGTAGCTGCGGAAAAGGGAAGCCTGCCACTGCACCGCCTGCGGCTTGGGCTTTCTGCTGTGGCGTGCGCCTGGCAAGGATTTTCTCTTTTTATAGATCATTCTTTTCAGGGTGTATATATATATATATATAAAAATTATTATTTTAAGACTGATTATTTTCCACATTTAAAAAAGAGACAAAACTATAAAAATCTGACAGAAAAAATACTGTTATATGCAAGTATCTAATTATAAACTGACCAACAGAGCTAATTCTGGGCCACTCTGGAGGGAAAAAATATCCTCTAGGTGCAGCCTAGTGCTGCACCTGAGTCTAATTAATTTCTAGAACACTCCTCAGCATGTGGGTCCCAGCCACAGCATCAGGCCGGTGGTTAGGGCTGGGTCCCCGGGGCCAGCACACGCTCCGGGCACACCAGCTGCTGTGGGCAGCCAAACTGGGGGTGGGTGGCCCTCCCATCATGCCGCCTCTGCTGGTGGTCGTGGCTGGCTGCTCCACTGGGAGAGGGAGAGGAGGGGAAGAAGGCTGTTCGTCCCCTCCCCTGCACGGCATGGGCCTCCCTCAGCTGCACCCCTTGCTAGAGTTCCCCAGGGTAAAGCCTTGCCTCCCTGCTTAACGGCGTGCCTTTAAATATTTGCTTGCTAAATATTGGCATTTGAATCAAAGGTCAGCAGCAAGTGGTTTACTGGGCTGCCTTTTGCTGAGAGCTGTCTGGCTGCAGCAGCTGGCGATCATTGCTGAGCAAGTTTTCAAGAAACAGTGTATATCGGGTGCCTTTAGCAATACAGGGCAAACGGGACCACAGAGCTGGGCAAAGCAGGCTCAGTGATGGGGTACAGAGCCACGGCTTTGGCGGCCACACGGCTCTGGTGTTTTCCACTCCTGAGAGCTCAGGTGGGCGAGTATAACCCTACCATAACTGTGAGCCTGAAATCCCCGACCCACCAGTGCCCCTGTGCTTGCAGCAGGGAAGGGAGGAAGGCAAAGGGAGCACAGCACACAGCCGCATGCTCACACGCACTCCTCTGCCACCTCGCAGGGGCCCAGGAGGAGCTCTGTAGCTTATACCTCCTCCCTCGGGAACTACCTCGAGTAATCATACAGAAGTAGTAATTCCAAATCCTATTTGAGCTGTTGCTGGCTAATATTTAACCTTAGGAATGCAACTTTGCAGAAGGAGGATGCTGGAGGGTGGGTGTGCTTTCTCCTAGAGCTCTGTGGATGCAAACCATCAAAATGGGAAGTGCAAACAAGGCAACAAGCTTTAAAGCACCCCCTGGGGTCTGACTGCAGGAGACACCCCCTAGAGTGAGCTCCACCTCTGACAGATACCTTAGAGGTCCCCTTCTTCAGTGGGGACCAAAGGACTGGCGTGAGGGACCTTTGCAGATGGTCTGCTGGATTCTCAGGGTCCCCAAGCCAGGGGACAAACTGGGAACAGCGCAGTGCCTAAAGGACTGAGAGGAAGACAGCTTGAACGCTGTATCTTGTATGAGTAACTTGTGGGTCAAGTTAGGGGCTCCTTGTCTACATGGCCCTCTGTTTGGCTTGCACTCTGACCTCCAGTCTGCAACACAGCTGCTGACTCTCTAAGCAAGGAAATCAGGGACCAGGGCAAGAAGTAGCCAACACTCACTTGTGAAAATAGCAATGCACACCTAAAGGAACCACACTGATTTTCTGGTAGGATAACAAGCTCTGATACAGAGATTGTAACCTGCTGCTTAACTTTGACAGGTTTTCCATCATTATAAGCAATCTCCAAAGCCAGTCTTTGAGTTCTCAAAGCATCTACTCTATAGCTTGGATTTATCTGAGTCATTTAGGTTTGAACACCTACATTTAACATTTTTATTTCAAAGCCTTCCTGAATTATAAGCCTGATCAAAAATAGCATCATAATTTTTCAAATGACAGTTTAATTCTATTCTTCCCTTTCTAAAAATAATAATAAATAAAAAATAATAGATTATTTTTTCCTCAGTTCAGCAATAAACACAAAATGAAGAAATACAGACTCCTCTGATAGCCAAATGTATCTGCAATGTTTGAAGAAGAGTGCTGGAGGATATTAGGGAGGGATGCCCAAATTTAAACTTGGAAATGAAAATGGAAAGCAGATCTAATGTATCATTTCCTTGTGATTATCTCACACTGCCAACTGGTTGAGTTTATTTATCCATGCAATTACCTATTGCTGTTGCCTAAGTTAATACTCTTTAAAAAAATATGTTAATTAAGTGCTAATAGTGGTCTTACTATGCTGCGATAAGTGCACTGGGATCATGAGGACATTTTTATTACTGTTTAGGGAAACCAAATGAATTCTCTGATCTCACTTCCTCCACATACATTTTGCACGTTGCCCTGCTTGAGCTTCACTTCTCACTAGTAACAACAGGTAGCGCAGGTGGGTGTTGGATATCATCTCAACAAACTGAGCTATACACTCAAGGCTACTGTTTCTTCAAATCTGTGTATGGCATAAATTCACTCTGAGCCTCAGATGACTTGCTTGGAGCAATCAATCTGCATGGCTTGAGGGCTATTTCTTCAGATGAAATAGCTCTACAGAAAACAATTCCTTTGGTTTGCTCAACCGAAACACCTGGCCTTCAGTTTCCTCTTGGGTGCAGGGATGATACTATTTCATGGTCTTGAGCTTCTTGCTGTTGAAAGGGATTATTAAGGAAAAGTTTTCAGCTGAAGGGGAGAAAAAATTACAAGGACTACATAATTTTTAATGATTTTTACTTGATGATGTTCACCTGATGATGTTCAAGATGTATATTCTTGTAGAAGCCAAGCTGTCCTTGTTCCCATACAAGCTGTTCTTCAGATGAAATACCTGGCCATTTCTGTGGATGTCACCACCAACTGCAAGATGAGGCCTCTACAATACTGAAGTTTATTGCAATGCTATGGGCATTAGCGGTGCTGCCTCTCCAAAACATCGGTTTATAGGAGGATGACTGAAGAGACCCAAGGATAGAGAATGACAGTTTGGGCAGTGAGAGTTAGAAGAGGAAATCAGTTCTAGAATGAAATGAACTCCAGACTACCTGTTAACAGGGGGGAAAAAAAAAATCTAAGACTGCCACGTGATTTGTGATGACAACTTAAATAAGCAATAGAGTTAATATAACAACATAACAAGAAAGTAAACAGCCTTGTTTAATATTTTCTTGCATGGAAGGTCTGCCCATGCTTTAATGATGATACAGCCTGGTAATACTTTGATGAGGACAGACAACAATTACTATTTCCAGGTTATAACTGGAAAGAAAAGTTTTAAAAGTGGCTACTGATTTGAGGTTGTCCAGTATGTATCGCCTTGAGCTTCACTATGGCAGTACCCGTGGGTCTCAACTTGATGACAGCTTGACGGTGGTATCTCTGAATAATGAAACTGGAGAAGCGTAGAATGTAGAAGTGCTGTAGGACAGGCTAGCTCAGGAATGGAGACACTCTCACATCCAGAAACTGCCAGGCTTCAGTGGACATCACCTAACCTACAGCATCTGTCAGGGCAATGGGGCCATCATCCCAAGAAGGTTTTCAAGACTGAAATGTCCCTTGGCCACAGGTTGCCAGGACATCAGAAATGCAGTATGCCCAGGAATTTGGCGCAAGCTAACATCACCACCAGGGGACATTACAGTCAGTACAAACCAGAGAGAAGGGTAGATCTTCAAAGCCACCTTGAACTCTGCCTGCCTATAGGGATGGCTGAAAACAGGCATACGTTATCAACAGAGCACCTTTAGGCAGTTGGCTTTCATTTTAGAGCCCTGGTGGCATTTCCCACTTAAACAAGAAGAATTACTGCATTACTAGAATTACTAAAATACACCCAGAAGAAGAACAGGTTGAATAAAGGTGTCTTGTTTAAATGTTGACACTGCATCAGGCTGCTTAGTTTGTGAGATCCTCCAAGAGGCAGGGCTGCTTGATCCGATAAGATGCCCAGGGAACACACACACAGATCTATGTACTCTGAAATCCAAGACGAGTTCCTGAAATGTCCCTGAGTTCCCTGAAAGGAAACAGCTGAAGTAAATGTCTGCATCCATTTAACAGGAACCCCTGTCAGAGACAAAGCTGGAAGACCCATGATACCAGTTGATACAAATGACACTCCATGGTATCAGCTGTGACCAATGACACCAAGACTCATGATACTCATTTGAACTCTGAAGCCCATGAAAAGACTTGTTTCAATATGACAATGTTTTAAAGTCTGTTGCTTAATTTCATGGACAATCCTTAAAGTAAAATGACAAGTTTATTTTCTGGTTGTAAAGAGAATGTAAATAGTTGTGTGTTCATAGCTACTTCTCAGAAATGAGATTGGGAGACAGAAGAAGTTGTGACTTGGGTGGGGAAGGTGTAATAGAAATCAGGAACATGTAAAATTCTTCTTCCACAATTGCAAATACATTTCAACCCTGATTACCACCCTGAGTGGTGCAGTTGATATGACAGAAGGAAGGGATGCCATCCCCAAAGGGACCAGGACAGTCTTGAGAGGTGGGCCCATGTGAACCTAATGAGGTTCAACAAGTCCAAGTGCAAGGTGCTGCACCTGCGTCAGGGCAATCCCAGACATGAGTATAGACTGGGAGAAGAACTCATTGAGAGCAGCCCTGCAGAGAAGGACTTGGGGGTTCTTGTGGACTAAAGCTTGACATGAGCCAGCAGTGTGCGCTTGCAACCCAGAAGGCCAGCTGTGTCCTGGGCTGCATCAACAGAGGCATGGCCAGCTGGTCGAGGGAGGTGGCTGTCCGCCTCTGCTCTGCCCTCGTGTGGCCCCACTTAGGGTACTGCATCTAGGTCTGGGGCCCCCAGCACCAGAAGGACCTGTTGGAATGGGTCCAGAGGAGGGCCACAAAGATGATCAGAGGGCTGGAGCACCTCTCCTGTGAAGAGAGGCTGAGAGAGCTGCGGATGTTCAGCCTGAAGAAGAGAAGGCTCCAGCAAGACCTCATTGCAGCCTTTCACAGTACTTAAAGGGGCCTTACAAAAAAGATGAAGAATGACATTTTACTCTGTCATATAATGACAGGACAAGGCAGAATGGTTTTAAACTAAAAGAGGGAAGAGTTAGATTAGATGCTAGGAGGAAATTCTTTACTCAGAGGGTGGTGAGGCACTGGAACAGGTTGCCCAGAGAAGCTGTGGATGCCTCATCCCTGGAGGTGTTCAAGGCCAGGTTGGATGGGGCTTGGCAACCTGATCTAGTGGGTGGCATCCCTGCCTGTGGCAGAGGGGTTGGAACTAGATGATCTTTAAGGTCCCTTCCAACCTCAGGTGGCCAAGAAGGCCAATGGCACCCTGGCCTGTATTAGAAACAGTGTGGCCAGCAGGAGCAGGGAGGTGATCATCCCCCTGTACTCAGCTTTGGTGAGGCCGCACCTCGAGTACTGTGTTCAGTTTTGGGCCCCTCACTACAAGAAAGACATCGACGCCCTGGAACGTGTCCAGAGAAGGGCAACAAAACTGGTGAGGGGTATGGAACACAAGCCTTATGAGGAGCGGCTGAGGGAGCTGGGATTGTTTAGTCTGGAGAAGAGGAGGCTCAGGGGAGACCTCATTGAACTCTACAACTTCCTGAAGGGAGGTTGTGATGAGGAGGGGGTCGGCCTCTTCTTCCAGATAACTAATGATAGGACTCGAGGTAATAGCCGCAAGTTGTGCCTGGGGAGATTTAGATCAGATATCAGGAAAAACTTTTTCTTTCAGAAAGTGGTCAGGCACTGGAATGGCCTGACCAGGGAGGTGGTGGAGTCACCGACCCTCGCGGTGTTCAAGAAGTGCCTGGACAAGGTGCTACAAGATATGGTTTAGTAGCTTAGTGGGTAGTATTGGTGATAGGATGACGGTTGGACTAGATGATCTTGTAGGTCCTTTCCAACCTTGTGTTTCTGTGATTTTATGATTCTGTGATTGTATTCTCGACCACCATCCTCTTCAGCTCTGCCAGTATATTTCATTCCTGACTCCAAGGCTCCATCACTGCAGCAGTGATTACCACTGTAGTCTGCTATGCATACAGTCATCTCCTGCAAATGCTATTCTAGCTTCTCATTTTCCCATTGTTCAGGCTTCATTATGCTTTTTTTTCCCCATCAACTGCTAAAAGATTTCCTGCTTCTGCACTTGCCATCTCACACGTCTCTCCTTCCACTTTTTGTCCCAACCTACCACTTTCACTTCTGTCATGAATAACTTCAAGACTGGCACATGCTGTCTGAAGTCTCAGGTGCCAACAGACCCAGAAGAGTGCTCTCTCATTTATTGAAAGCCTCCATTCCTAACACCAGTCAGTCCTGACTAGATCATGGAGCACGTGGGAGCTCTGAATCTTCCACTTTGAAGAGGATGGGCAATTACAGACTTCCTGAAGAAAAGAGGATATATGTTACACTACCTCCCCTCTGTTATCCAGATTGTTTTATTAGGCTGCATCCAGTGTACAGGCTTGCACCTTTTATTTTTGATATCCAAGTAAATCAAGAGAAAGCCAACAGTGGGCCAAGTTCTAGGTGGTATTCTGACTCCTACAAGGAATGTGAAATCAAACATTACCTGGAGGTGCTACTATGATGATTCATGATCCGCTTTCCTGTAGCCCTTTTGAAGGATGGCCATGAGCTCAAGGTTACTGCTGTAGGTTTATTAGGAGGGACACTGGAAAACAAGTGTTTAGCTGCTCTCTGTCCTTGACATCAACTGGTGCTGCATGTGGCAAGTTTTTAAGCATTCCTGGAATCCCTCTCCTTTTAGTCAGGCCAGTCTTTTGTTAACCCCCCAAACAGATGTATGATTACGTTTATACTGATTAAAGTACCCTACTGGGAAACTTTTTTTTTTTTTTTTTTTTACTATTTCCCCTATCACAATCTGAACTATCAATCCCAAATTCAAATACTGTACTCTGCTTACATCATTAATATCCTTTCACAAGCCCTTCAAAACCTCTCTTTTACAATACATGCATACACTACTGCAGCAACACTCATAATTGCCACCACTACCTTGTTTTTGTTTCATGACTCATCAACTCTTCACCACTATGGAAATTGTTGTCCTCTGTTTTTCATACTTAGTATTTAAAAAGGTTCGGAAAAAAAAGGAAACGGAAAAAAAATATCAGGATAGTCAAAAGAGCTCCACCTTTCAGGAGAAAGCTCTGCAATTTTTTCAGCCGGAAAGACAATGTTCTGAGCTAGTCATTGTTGTCACCTAGATGGTTTGTGTTTCTTTCCTGTCTGACCAGCCACCAGTTGAGGGCCTGCTCCATGTATTACATCTCATCCTTAGGTTTTGTGCTTTGTAGCGGGTAACTGACCACATTTGCAGTCCCATTGCCAGTCCTTTTCTCCCTTACATGACAAGGATTTATTCAATCAAAGCCTGTACCTTTGCACCCAAGAACTGGTTAGGCAAGGGCTTGATGCTAGTGTGGTCTGAACGATGACTAGCTTAGTACATTGGCAACAACCCTGGTGCCACAGTGAGGAAGTGCTAAGAGGGGAGGCTCCAAGCCCCACAGAGATCTGCTCATATCCCAGTAAAACCGCCTCTTTTATGCTGAGCAAATCTTGATCTTGACAAGGTTATATTTTCATGTAGCCTTTTCCTCGCTAGTATAGGAAGATTTCAGCCTTTACCTGGCTCTCCTGCCCCTCTCAAACCAGTTCTGGTACTTACAGTAACCTTAAGACCACACTTAAGGATAGTGTAATTATAATGTTAAGTGCTAATTTAGCATTAGCATGTTGTTGGCTGTGACACTGAGGAATGAGATATCAGGCTGAACCTCCTGAAATGTCTCATGACTTCCTTGATGCCAGTCACTGCTTGATAGTTCAGGAATTCACCCAGCCCCCAGCGCACACCAAAGCTGCCTACCATGTGCTTGCCAGGAGGGCACAATCCCACAGTATCTGTAGGGTGGGCAGAGCAGGGAGGGCTGAAAACAGGTCCTACTCACAATGGCAAACAAAGCAAGGTGATGAATCAGGTCTGGGGTCGATGTAGGTGCAGTCAGGAGCAGCAGGAGACACAGCCAGCAACAGGACTGGAGACAGGACTACAGCACAGGTCTGAGGTCCAGCCAGGAGACAGGGCCAGGCAGGCAAGCCTACAATGTTGCTTGGGCCAGGACTGAAGACCAAGCCGGAGACTACATGGAGCTCCCAAGTCAACAGGCAGCGGGTGGGTAGAAGCCCCAGGTAAGGCTGGTGAGGGTAATTAAGGCTTAGTGGTACTCCAGAGCACTGACACAGTGAAACAGTACATAAAATTAAATGTATGTAAAAGTAAAGTGATGTACATGAGGAAGATCATTTGTGGCCTCACACTCACAACAGTGAGCTCTAAGCTGTCCGTTACCTCATGGGATAGAGACTTTTGAGTTATAAGAGACTGTTCTATGAATGGCCAGCGTAGTGCTTCCTAACAGTCAAATAAAACAAATCAAATGTTGGAAAATACTAGGAAAAGATGAGAGACTAAAGCAGAGAACTTCACTAGACTCTGTGCATTTATGACTTGCCCACACTTGGAGCGCTATGAGGAGCTCCAGCCCCACAATGCCAAAAGGACGCCATAGAGCTAGAAAAGACCAAGAGGAAGGAAGCGGGGATAATTATGGTGTGGTTTCGGTACAAGAAATGATGGAGTAGGCTCTCCTGCCTGTGAAACAGACAACCCAGGAGGCATATGAGAGAGGTCTGCAAAATCAAGAATATCATGGAGAGGGTAGATAAGGATCAACTGTTTAATCTTTTCTTCCAGTAGAGTTAAAGGCCACTAAGAGATGCTAGCAGCTCTCACTACTCACAGCTAATAGATGTACTACTCTTCCCTGGGTATCTGCTTATAGACATTGCTGGAGACTAGTTACCAAGCTGGAAAAACTCATGGCTTGTGCCTGAGATCTCATGTACTGCACCTCTGCAAAGTCAGTTCCTGAGTTCGACCACATCTCAGAGGCTTGGAAGTAATTTCATGAGATTATCATATGACAAGAGCCACAGACATGTAGGGTTTTTTGTGGTGACTTTTCCAGACACGTCTTAGAACCTGGAAACGAGCAGGTGTGCCATGCATTGTGCTGCAGTTATTCCTCAAACATTTAAGTGTTGCTTGTTGGCTCCTCCTACAAGACTTGAGAAGCACCCAAGCAGTTCTCTGTGCAGTCATACATTACAATGTCACCTACCATGAGAATTCCTAACAACTGCTGCCAGGGTTTGTATATTCCCTAAACCAGGTCTCTAAAAGCATTCTCAACCCCTCTCCCCGGTTACTAGTATTTTAGCAGGGTAAAGGAGCACTCTATCCAAATTGTTGATACTGATTTTTGGTACCAAACTTCAACAACATTGTGTTTTTTCCTCAATCAGATCTTATTTCTTTTGTTGCATCCATCTGACAGTCATCTCTCCAGGGAGTTTTCTTTAGATTGTCTGGGCCTAGGCAAATATGCATCTTGGCTGAGTTTTCTAGGGCTATCAGAGCTGGCTACCTGGTTTCATGTACTTCAGGACATGGATTCTGTCTACTAGCTTAATTTCTTCCATTATTTTAGAAATACACAGTTTTGCTCTTCAATAAGTATTCTGTAAAATCTTTGCTGGGTTGAGTGAAACAAGAAGTCTACTTGTTGAGGTAACTTTTGCAGAAGATACTACTTTTCCAAAAACAACTTTTTTTTTCCAGCTTTGCTACAGACAAGCCCAAATCCTGTGCTTGATCTTCCAGTAGCACTTGTTTTGGCTGTAGATCTAAGCGCATCACTTGTAACCGGTTTAACAAGTTTCTACTCGTCCCTAGTTTAACTGTTAATAAATACATCCATCAATCAAAATGTATTTTTCAGTAATCTCTATAGTTACTGGTACTTTAGCCTTCACATTTTTCCTCAGTTTTTCAGTTTGGCTTTCCCTAGTGGAAGGACAGGCCGCTGTCGATTTTAAATTTGACTTTACAAGTTTCCTATCTGGTCTTGCGTAATGTTAAGCAAGGCTTCACACATTCAACCAATGCCAAATTACATCTTTGGTGTTTTGTTTCCTGTTTGCATGGGGAGAGCTTTTTATCCCCAAGATTACTACAGAATTGATTTTTGCTGATCTTCGCTATGTTAATACCAGATAAACACAAAAGCTTATTTTCTTAGTCACTGCCTACTTTTTTTTTCTTCCTTTTTTTTTTTTTTTTTTAGAAAAAAGATTTTTCTTTCATATTCTTTTCTGCATACCTTTTCTGGCTACAATGAGTGCAGTTCACCTGTATTTGCAGGGATAAGGAACATATAATTTACATTTCTTACTTCCTACAACGAGGAGAAGGAGTCAAGTTTGAGTTTTTGCCCATCACCATAGTTCTGTACCTGCGCATTTGTTTTTCCTTGTATATTCACAGCTCCCTTGTGCTATTTGATGGCATCTCTGCACCAGCATACAGAGCTTTAAGTGCAAGTTTAATATCAACAGGGTAATGGCAGGATGCATTTGGGAAAAAGTAAGGATTGGAAGTGTCTGACTGGCTGACTCTTTCCCTCCAATATCTTCATAAATCTTTGCAAATAAAGCCTCAGACAGGGTAATTTGTCACCCTCAATGCACTATGACAACATACAAAACAATGTAATCCTAGAGATTAAATGTATTGGTGCAGTGATCTCTGGGGAGACATTTCTTTCTTAGAATCACATGCTAAGATTTTCTTTGCCTCAAAAACAATCAGAAAATTCAAAATTAAAACAAACAAACAACAACAACAACAAAACCATAAGCTGAAAACCACAACGGTTTCAAAATAAATTCCCTCAGCCACTGACTCTAGGCAAGCAACAAAGCCCTGAGTTTCTCCCTGTTTTTCTGTAAGGCTTAGGACAAGACTTTGAAACAGAATGAACATTCAACACTTAAATTTATATTTAAAGCCCTTAAATGTGTGACCTAGTCATACCAGAACTGAAGTCACAGCATTTCCTTGTAACTTCTGAATGAGGTAGTTACATCATCTCCTCAGCTTCGTGCACCCACAAAGCATACAGTGTCCACCACCATAGCATTAAGATACTAGAAACTTTTCAAATTTGATAATTTCCTGTTGGACATGGCTCTCCTCTTTCTGGGTTTAGCTGCCCATAATTTGAACGTATTTACCTCTTCATTAGTCTTTCTATTCTTGTTTGTTAATTTTTTCCACTAGGAGAAGATTTGTGCAGTGTTCAGTAGCAGGAGCTGGAAAAAGTTCAGAGAGCTCTTCTGGCAGAAACCAGGAGCAGATTAGAAAGAACTTTACCTAAAAAATAAAGACATGCAGAAGGGGAGCTCAAGAATGAAGCACTCTGGTAAGATGCAACGAATTTGGATATGGCAGAATCTATTGTTAGAAGAAGAGTATGATGAGAAAACTATTTACCATTTGAAAGATGATTCTGTCTTAGAAATCACTAACAGGGAAGAAATCTCACTTAACTAACCTCATTTTCAGAAGAAAATTTCAAAGGATTTCCCGGGGAACCAGCTGACAAATACTTCTGCATGAAGTATCTATAGCTTCTACATGGACACACAACATCATCAGCTATGGCTGAACACATTTAAGTGAAGGAGGAATGATTATTTCCTGCATCATTTATGCATCTCCTATGTTACTGCATCCCAGAATAGTAAAACAACATAGAACATTACCTTTGCTTGAAATTCATCTTCTTGAACCTTTATTATTGGTGACTATTGTTCCACTTATTTCTCACTGCTGCAAGCAGACCTCAGGATTTTCTGTTGGGTCAGGGAGCTAGAAATCAGTGACATCTTTTCTGAAAATCTTCCCGACAAGAGAGAAGACAAAGGTGACTTCCATAATTCCTACAAACTCTAGCAGTTAATCTAAAAATTAGTGGCAATTAAGGAAAAACCTGAGCTGAATATATGATACAGATCCTGAAAAATGGCAGGAAAAAAAAAAACACTCATTGTCTTTACCTGTAGACCAGAATCTTTGCATTGTGCATGACTACAACACAGGATTTTTTTTCTGCTTCTCAATCAGCTGAGCTGCTTCCTTGCTTGCTTGTTGAACACTAACAATGCCCAAATATCAAGAAGTTGTCAGCTCCCTGCTGGCATCTTCTGGTGGTGAAGATGACCCAGGGCATGGAGCATAACAGAAGTAGACATCTGGAAGGAACAAGAAATCCTTTAGCCCAGAATGTACTATGTAAATATTTTACTGCAAATTAAGGTCTTCTTTCTCATTCTGTAAACGCTGGATGCAAAGAATTTCAGCATGAGCTGTGCACATGGCAGAGCAGAGCCAACAGCATCCAGGCCATCTGAAAAGGGTTCCAGTGCTTTGAAGGCATTTGGGGCCATAGCTACATGGCCTAACAAATGTTCCTGTGCCCAGCATTTTCGGTTAGTTGGCTTTAGGCTTTCCGATGCACCCAATTGGGTGTGTAATGGGGATGTGGACAGAATTTAGGTTCTCTGAGTATGGCTGAATGTGCCTCTGAGGTGAGCAGCTGCTTTGTTTATTGTGGTAAAACAGGCTATGAGAGAGAAGGAGAATGGAGAGGGGAGAATCAGTGCAGGAGTCGGGAGGGGGAAGCAAGGAGACACAAAATGAGAATAACAAGTCTATCGCTCCGGCGATGACACTCCCGTCAGCTCACAAAGGTGACTGGAGATAAAACACACCTGTCCTCTCCTAAACAGGTTTGACTTCCTCTCCTCACACTTCCTTGGGCTCCTCGCAGAGGACAGCCCTGGCTGCTACAGCCTCCTCTTCACGCCTGGGCCAGCAGGGGCAATGACGATGCATCTTCCATGCTGCCCCTCACACAGTTACTACAGTCCTCTGAGAGCTGGTCCTGGACAGGTCTGCAGTGGCTCAAGCAGAATTGTGGAGCTGCTCCAGAACCTACCACCTTCCTCTAAGGGACTGCTCATTTCCCATTTCAGCTGGTGCCCCACTCACCAGTGCTACCTCACCTCCTCGTTTAGTGTCCTGTAGGTAGGGGCAACTTCCCCAGCAGCATCCTGATACTGACACCATTCGTGAAGTCATCATTGCTTGTGGGTGGTTAATCACTCTCCAGAACCTGAAGACCTTTACAGAACCCAGGCAGTTCTAGTGCTGGGCAGATGCTGTGGTTTTATACTGCTGTTGCTGTTTTGCTGGTGTGGAAGTGAGCATCAAAATGTAAAAACAAATCTAGCTTGTTAAATGGGTCACTTGAGTGTCAGGCAAACCAGATCTATTTGCAAAAGAAACTACTTCAACTCCAGAAAGCAGAGCTCTTTTCTGGTGAAGCTGAACCCCACCCTTTTCTCTACTAAACTTATGTACTTAAGTCATTTCTCCGACACCCATGATGTCACAGGGATCACAAAATCACCCACACAAGCAGTTTAAATGAGGGAATCAGTAATGGTAAGGAAGCATGGTACAGCGCAGGGCTGAGCCCCAGGAAGGTGGAAGGAAGGATTTCAGGAGGCTGTGGAACCAGTTCTCCAGCGTCTGGTATCAAAATCTCCCATAGGCAGAAAGGCTCTGGCAGAGCCAAGGCATCACAGAAAATTAGCACTGCAACTCCAGCACAGCTCCTGGTCTCATCAGGCCAGCGCTCTAAAACACACCGCGCCAGTTTGGTGACTAACCGGTGGATTAAATCAACGTCTGCGTTGTCAGCTCTGATGCTCTTTACATGTGCTTGTCACAGGCAAATCCGCTGACAATGAGGGGCTCCTCATCGAATTTACGTAGAAGTCATTTCACTTAAAAAGATATCACCAGTGCCTGCTACCAGACTATGTGGAGAAACCTCCCCAAAATAAAATCAGCTAAATGTACAAGCTGTACTCGGCCTCAAAGAAAAATCAGAACAAAACATCAGTACAGTATTGATTCAGTAGCTTAGCCACCGAGTATACTCACGGCACATCACAATTTACACTGCTGGGAAAGGCTTTAATCACACACCTGGCACAGTGCAAAGGACACCCGGTATTGACAGTTACACCAAGGTGAGTCTCCACCACTGAGCTGGCGGGTGCACAGTCGTGACGGGCACTGGCAGAGAGCTGCACTCCCTCCACTGGCAAGGAACCACCTTGTTTCCTGCAGGCAGACAGCTGAGCAGAAGATGGCTCTTCCACACAGAGACCATGTGCTGCTTCTTCACGGGGCTTTTTCATCTTTCCAAGAACTGTAGTTTAACCCTGGGATCATGAGGACAGTAAAGGTGAGGTTACAACAGGGAATGGTCCTCACCCACAGTTCACGTTAATGTTCTGCTACTGTGCAGCGAAACCTGCTCACATGTATTCAACTGTGGAAGCTCAGTGGAAAAAGAACTAATTATAAAGGCCCAGACACACATACATCGTAACACGGGACAGAAGGAATCCGTGTTAACAAAGTCCTCTGGAAACACTCCCTCATTCAGTACTTTTTTGAAGGGCTGCACGCCTGTTTGGATCCCTCTTATTTTTAATGGGTACTACAAATTTAAAAACATATGGAAGTCTGATATTGAGAAGTAGCCCAAATTAAGGATGCAATGGTTAGGTCCATTAAAAAGTTACACATGCAAGGGTTTTCCCTTTCCAGATACAGGGATACAAAATATAATGGGAGGTTACCTTCCTCACAAACATCAAGCTAAAAAAAGACAGTATTCTAAACCCATTTAATGTAAGAGACACTTTAAAAGAGGCAGATGAAAGACCTGGGAAAGCTGGAAAAAGAAAGAAGGCTATTAAAAATTCACTAACTCTTTTTTTATTATTATTTTTAAGGAGGGTTTTGATTAAACAATGATTAATTTTGGTTAAAAAAAAGGTTCTAGTTTTCTTAAAATTTTCAGTCTTCACCTCAGAAAACCTGAGGCTAGAGAGATGCTTGGATCCTTTGCAAAAATCAGTCAGCATCCACTTCATCCTTTGCACAGAAAGCAGGGAGCACAGAGACACCTGACACTCACTGCTTAAACCCGATCAATAAATAAAATCTGTCCCGATGGTTATTTTTAAAAGTAGTGATTTTACAAAGGAGGAAGAGAGAGGAGTGGAATACATTATTGCTGTCAGATTTTTTTTCAGTGGTCATCGGTTTGTACACAGGTGTGGCACGTATCAGTAGGCAGACAGGTGCTTGTTAAGTGCAATTCGCATACAGATGTTGTTGCCATATCCCCTTATACAGTCTTCTAGTTAGTGTCTGTTTTTCAGCCGCCACATATCTGAACTCTAACTTGAACAACGGTTTCACTTCGCACGCTGTATTTTGAAAGTTGTAGTTTAAAAACACAAGGCAAGCGTAACATTCTACCACAACAGAGGTTAGCAGTTAACACACAAACTTTTGCTCCTTTTCTATAAGAAACCAGACTAGAAATGAGCTATATAGCATAAAACTCCAGCTATTCCAGAGGAAATGAAAAAAAAAAGCAGCTTCAAGATAGAAAATATCTATTGAAATACACAACCTACTCAAGGAGGAAATATACATGGAGGTGAACAACCAGCCGGAGATATGAAGACAACAAGCTGCTGACACTTCAAATTTTCTCTTTAAATAGCAGGTGCTGGCTGAGTGCACACAATGCCAGTGAGCACAACACGGCTTTTCAGAAGTCATTGCCTTGAATCACAGAACCAACACAGCACTGTAGGAGAGAGATGGCAAGGCGGTACGTAACTTAGTGCCAACCGTGAGTGATAAGAATGGGAAAAGAACCAAAACATCTCTCAAAACACTACACTTAACTCCTTAGATGAGGTGAGAGGAGGCTCACTGTAGCAAAAAGACTGCAACAGACCTTCCATGAGGAAACGACCACCTGACGAGCACACAATCCAGAAGGAATACCAGACTACAACGCATAGTTTCTGACGTGACAGCGGATTAGAAGAGCCTCTCGGGTCACCCAGCGCCAGACTCTTCCACCAGTTGTACCCACAAGATATTATTCCTTTCTTAAGCAGAGAACCGGCCTCTCCCACAACAAAGCAATTTTTTGCATGTGCTCTCTACTGCTTTATTATTTCAAATAAGGGAACGGGCTTGACTATTCTCCTGTGTTCAGCAGTCGCTCCCCTAATACCTGCGGGAGCTGTCTTCACAGCCACAACAATAAAAACTGTCCCTGCAGCCTCATTAACCAACCCCTTCTCTGCGCTGTTTCAAGGGAGGGGGGAGAGGGAAAATGTCACTTCAGGGTAAAAACAAGAGGCTACCTAGACTAATCACTTCACTGCTCTGCGCTCCTTCTGCTAATCCTGCTCTCCTGGTGCAGGAAAACAAGCCCAAGCCTGCAAACAAAAAGCGTTTTCTCTATCGCTAGCAGAAAAATCGTAGGGGCACGTTTTAAGGACAAACGCAATTTGCCCACCTTGGACTCAGGGGACAGAGCCTTTACGGGCTTCCCATCAGCACAAGAGGAGCTCACCCACTTGCGGAAATGACCCCCGTGAGGGCACAGTGGACGGGCAGGCAAGGTGGTGGTAGTGGTGGTGGAGCAGCAGCAGCTGACCTCTGCTATGCTGGCTACGCAGCATCACAAGAGGAGCTCATACTGGAGCCCTTGGAGCTTGGTTCCATGCAGCGTTGGGTGCTCGGTTCTCACTCTTGGTCTGAAGGGATTCCTGCTCCTTTTCGTCTCTCCTTTCCCTTTGATATGTTATTTTCTTCATGTTCGCTGGCCAATGTAACAGCATGAGAGATGGGCACCATTTCCCCTGCGTGCACATACGCACACACACAAGGACTTTTCCGATCTCACTGTGTATTTCTGCCTCATCCCTGTCTCCAACACTGCACCAATATCAGTAAACATCTCCCATGGTCAGACCACAAGATACCGAGAGACGTGAATCAGCCTTTCATCTGATTTCACTTTCTTCCACAGCTGCAGCACCCTTCACGTTCCTGAGTGAGGGTGTCTCCACCTGCGGATACGCACGCAACCACGCGCACAGGCCTCAAGCTTCCCTGAACGCAGCCAGCCTCTAGACACGACACGAGGATCTGCCCGTGTGTAGCTTCACAGGATTAAAGACCTGTACTGCACACCCTGCCTCAAGATCTATCCCAGTCAGTATCCCTTAGCATGCTTATCATCTCTCTTACAAAATTACTCCAGCCCCAGTATCTACTCTGTTTTTCTGTCTTCCTCCAGCACCACTTAATGGACCCAAGCTGGCAGTCCAAGAACTTTTCTGAGTGCCTTTACCTTGAGCGAGGCACACAGGTACAAAGCAAGAGAGCTACATGCCAACCCACCACCCCAGACAATGGAGAGGGCTAGCCCTCTCTCTGTATGAAATCTGTTTCTTTCTCTCACTGAAATCCATTCTGATAAAGAACTCTTTACACAAGAGTGGAGAGAAAAAAAACTTTAAAGGCAACACACATTTTAGGTAAATGCTTCAAATCAAGGCTCAGTTAAAGCCTTTTTCTCCCCTCCCCTCCCCATTTCAGGGGGCAGAAAACCAGAAGCATTTATCTGAGAGAGAGAGAAAAGTAGGCAATCTTGTTTTCACTGACACTTAAAAGGACCAAAAAAGGACCAAGAGCACCTCTAACATTTCCCTTTCTATCCATAACAATACTTCTTTGGAAGCAAGAATGTTAGCATTCAAAAACAGAGATCCGCACTTCAGAGAAATAGGTGTCTGACACAAGATGAGAGCAAGCGTGCAGGATTCCCATAGCTCAGATTAAATTCTGCCAGCTCATAGGAGGGAAAAAAAAAAAAGAAAAAAGCACTATACTAGATAAAATTACCAGCAGTGTTTCCTCTCTCACAAAGTGCTGAGTAAGCACTTTCCAGTCCTTTTGGCCCAAACGAAGGCTTTCATGCCCTAGTATTTCTGACAAATGAGAAGGAAGACAAGCTGAGCAGTTGGGTCTTATCTACCTAAATCGGAGATAACAAACGACTGAAAAATGCCACCAAATTAGTACACAGCAGCAGCACAGACTTTTTCATTCTCAGATACTGCAAGAAGTACCACAGCCCCTCTCACGGGGTTAGAACCGGCTCAGACATCAGAGAGGGAGAGAAGCCTTTTCAGGCGGAGAGGTGAAAAATTACAGAGCAGCAGGGGGAAGAGGGTTATCTTGAGCGTTTACACTACAGCTTTTTTCGTGATCCTGGTTTTCAGTATCATGGATGAGTCTACCTCATTTCATTTTGTAAAGATTGCAATGATGATTATAAAAGGAGAAGTAGGTTGATCCCTGTCACAGATTAAAAAAAAAAAAACCCACCGAAGAAACAATACTAAAAGAGATCCCTGATCTTTAGGAAACTGGTGACTAGGGCTGTTTGCTGCTCCAGCAAACACAGCTGGACAGTAACACCTATCCAAACAAAAAAACAGCAGAGAGATACAATGCCTACTTCCACGTCATTCTCATCCACAGTAACTCACAGAACCCTTGACACCTCAGAGCCATTCATTTTGTTGGAATTCATTTCTTCTAAAATATATTTTTTATATTAAGCATGGAGCACGGAAGTGAGAGGAGTTAAGGCCTCAGAATTAAACAATTTAGTCTTGGAACATAGTTTTCTAGATAAGACATGCCACCCAGTCTGGCCAGAGATGCAGTGATTTATAAGAAATATATGAAAAGGTTGTGAGCTAATCAGAAATTATGGGGTGTTGTGTCCCCCAGTGATGAGTAGAAGAAAATTTAAAGTTAGCAGGAGCCCAAGAATTTCTTAAGAAATCCAACCAAACATATTTGTTTCTGGTGACATTTCCCTGTATACAGAGATATAGACACTGTTTTTTCTTTCCCCAACCAAAATTCATTCCAGAACTCTCCCTCACCCTCCCATCGAATTCATGCAATGTTGACAATTTCTGAAGATTGTTTTTATTTCATTTAAACAATAGGTTTGGGGCAATGTGGGAAGTGAGCAGCACCTTTTAAAAAAAACAAAAAAACAAAAAAACCCTGTTGTGTGCTATATAGGATAAATACGTGAGCTTTAAAAAAAGTTAAGTTTATATTATGTACATATACACACATACACTAAACCAAATTAAAAATGAAAAAGGTTGTGAGGGGTTGTCTTCAACACAACAAGAGAGAGGAAAGCCTGATTTCACAACAAGCAAAAGCACCACACGTTAAGATTACAGTGCACAATCACAGGTAGCGCAGATACGGAACCATCCGGGGCCCTGGAAGGAGAGCAGCTAGGTAGCAGCACAAAGCTCTACACGGGCCTGTTCCGTGGCAAAAACAGCAGAGATTCTCCATTTAGGACGGTGTGCTGCGCAGGCACTCCCAGAGCCAGCTGCCCTGCCTACACCAGTTTCAGCAGAAGCCACAAAAAGTAGCAGACCAGTGAGAATAAGAGACCCAAAGCTAAGCTACGGCGCTGATTTAACTCCAGTATTTCCATAACAGATGTTTCTTTGTTCCCCCACATCTCTTGGGTGCTCTCCATAGGTACTGCCTGGTTGGGTCATACAGCAGACGACTCCTGATTATTTATTATTTGTGCTCTGCGGTTCCCTTTCTTGCCTACCTGCATCTTTTCCTATCTCACTACCACCCCACAACATCCCTCTTACTTCCTCCAGGCTGACAAGGTAATAAAATTAGGAAGGGGCATGTATACCTAACCAAGGGGATATTCAACAACGAAAGGAAGCTTAAAAAATAATAATTCTTAAAAAAAAAAACAATTAAAAAAACTGTTTAAGTTCTGCAGACTTCTGGCAGAGTTCGGTCATTTAGCCCAGAGGTCTTTGTCTTCAGAGCCTGCAGGCTATACTGTCTCAACTGGCAAGAAGTGTGCAGTACAAGGTAAAATTCTGAATAAAAGAAGAGAAAAGTAAGGGTTGGGTGGCGAAGAGGCTACGACATGGAAACCTAATACTTAGGTAGCAGCACTTATGCTACACGGTACGCTTTCAAGAGAGTGAATTCCTTTCTGTTGGTGCGAGCTGCCCAGATGAAGAGAGCAGCTGCCATAAACTGCAAAGGTGCGGAGACACAGGCCAGGCAGAAGGACCAGCCGAATTCACCCCTCACATCATCAGGCAGGGGCAGCTTCTTATGGAGCAGCTCAATCCCAGCTACATAGCAGCCAACCAGGCCCAGTGTACAAAGTCCTGGGGAAGGAAGAAGTAAAGCACAATGAGTTCACCATAGCAGTGCTCTGGCTGTCGCTAGTTGCTTCTGGAGGAGGGAGGGTAAGTGGTAGACGGCAGGAGACCTACCCGCAAGGAAATGGAGGACTCCAGTGGCGATGGCAGGGTACAGGCTGCGACAGGCACATGCACAAAGCCCAATCAGAGCTCCAAAGCACATGAGGCCAAGGCTGACAAAGGGCAGGAGAAACTGCAATCGCCAGAGATCTGCATGTTGAAGAAACACATAAGACAGGTTTGTTGAAGATGTGCTAAAAACTGACCTTCTCCCACCATGTTATATTCCCTTCTACCCACACGACTTCACTGGTTTAGCTAAAAAGGACTAAAGGCTCCACCAAAGTAGGAAGAACTTTACTTGTTAACTCCCAAACTCCTGTACCACATCCATGGCCAAAATCTTTGCTAAAGCACCTAAGTTCTTCCTTTTAAACTTTGATGTACTACCTGTGCTCCTGTAAAAAAAAAAAAAAATATGCAGAGCAAGATGCAGATGCTTCCTCACTACTGACTGCATTTGGGAAATCCTATTTTTTTATCCCACTTTTTTTTTACCTGCCAGATGTGAAAGACACTTACAAGTCCGATTCAAATCTGTGCCACTGTTGTGATTTCCAGGCTCTATGTACTTTTCCATAAACTGATCAGAGAGAGAAAAACTGATGCAGTTTGTAGTCATATCAGTTTCTGGAACAAAAAAACAAAAAAACAACAAAAAAATAGTTACCATTAGGTTTTGTGGTTGTTTTTTTTTTTTTTACCCCCCCATCTCCATTCAATTCCTCCTCTTCCAACCATTTAAGCTGGGAAGCTGCTCCAAGTTCTATTTTAGACAAAAAACAACAAATTCTCAAAACAGATTTGTAGGATACCTTATCAGACAGCAAGCATAATGTAGTTACTACAACGAGGCACAGCATTCAAACATGCAGAATCTTTAAGCTCACCTAGGTAATCCACAGATCTGTGCCATGCTTGACCAACTGGGAAGAAAATGTGGCATATGACGCTTAACTATGTTGTTACATGTTCTTGTACTCAGTCCCATAACGGAGCTGTGCTTATCTCCACATGCAGAATGTGATATCTTACTAAACACTTCATTCAAAAATGAGATAGAAAGGACTATTTAAAGAAAAGGAAACAACTGCTTTTTAAACTAAATTTCTCCCCTTTTATCACTTACATGTTTCTTTGAGAACGCTATTGAGCAGAGCTGGTTTAAGTTTCTTTCAAAATATGTGTTTTCATTACAGAGGAAGAAAATGTATTTTATGTAATGTTTTTTCTCCAGAAAAAGTGTTTGAAAGGATTTTTTCCAAGAAGGTTCAAAGTGAACGGCTTCACACACACAATGTGTTCAAGATCTACTTTGAAGCAATTAAAACAATTGCTCACCACCCTTCTCTATGTCCCCCAACAACTGTCAAAAAAGAATACAAATAGTTCATTCTATATCCAACACTACAAGGACTCCAAAACACGCTGATACCACAGTGGGACATTTGCGACACACGAGTAAAATGAACGACTAGCTAAAAGGACAGAGTTGCCTTGATAAAATAGTACTTTTTCCCCATTGCTGGTTTCCTTGACCTCTCCAAGAAAGAAGGTGACTGGCTGAGCGACAGTAACTGTATCACCTGGTGGGCAGAGGCTGCTAAAGAAAACCAAGTTACACCAGACTAAATTTAGATCAAGCATAGTGGGTCAAATTCAGATTCTGTAATTCACTGACAGCCACGAACTATTTTACCTTTCACTTCTTTAAAAGTTTAGACTGCCTTTATTAAAAACAAACAAACAAACCATAAGCTAGAAATAAGCCTTCTAGAGGAAGAAAGTGACACGGACATGTTGTGAGGAAGTCAGCACGTACCACTCTAGGCAAGCTAGGGAAGTGTTAATTACTCCAGAGATACCTGGTGGGCTGTACCAGTGAGAGTTTTTGGGTACAGTGATACACCTCCGCCACAATCCAACTGTGCCGTTGCATCGGAAGAGCGCATCTGTGTAGGTCTTCTCATCTGCCTCTTCACTGATGAATTCTTCCCAGATGCTCCTGCCAGCTTCGCTAACGTTCTCAGCAGGGGACAGGGTGTGGTATTCGTACCAAAAATCAGTGCCAATGGAAGCTGCCATATATATGGTGGAGATGAGGCTGAGAACACAGGCAATTACTAGCGCTGTAGCAAAACGGTTATCCATCATTGCGCCCTTGCTACTGAAAGGAAAGAGAAGGCCAAGTGAGTAACTCCTCTGATACGAAACACAAAGTTATCCTAGCAGTGTCAGGCTCATGGCATCATGCCTGTTACACTATGTCCCCTCAGGATATGCATCTCTTCTTTTTCCAAGATGCTGGAAGCACAGGAACGCTAAACAGTACTAGTCCGCACCTACGTGTTCAAGGCACAGCTGTCGCCCTTCTCCCAGCCACCCTGCATCACTCTGTGCTGGCTGCTCTCTCCCTCCCTGAGACAGCACCTGAGAGCGCAACAGCAGTTCTGCCCCCAGAGCAGATGGCACAGCTCGCTGGCATTTCTGATCCTGACTGTAGGGAACCACAGAGAGCAGAGAATCCATCTACAGCACTCAGTCAGAAGACTTATCTCTCCTTAAGAGATTACCAAGGGCAGAAGTTATTTTTAGCCTGCCATCCCATACGGCTTTCACAGCTTGTGTTTACAGCAAAGATAAGAACCACATGCGTGCCAAAAAAGCTTTTCCAGACTGTTCACAAAGGGCAGCCATGCCAAGATGCTGGACTGCCTTTTGGGAAACAGTGAAACGTATCTAGGCACAAGGGACAGAATATGAAGGAAGCACTGAAAGACAAGCTTGGAAATTACAACAAATGCTGCAATAACGCCACAATGTATACAGAGGCATTTCTGAAGAACTAAAACAATGCGAGGGGAGTGCCCCGTTCCACAGGCACTAGATAACAAGAGCTTCCAAAATTGAAATGCCTTCATGCACCAGCATAAGACCCTTGCTCTGGCTCCCTGTAAGAGGCCACTAATGGCCTCCTTCACAGGACCATGCTCACAGTATAAATTCAGGGTCAAAAAAGGCACGGGAAAACAGACACCACACGTGCCTACACTTCGACAATACTGTGATTTTAATGAGTAACTGACTGCTAATGCATGTAACGTTTTGTGGAGCGTGCAATGTCAGTGGATTTTCATACGCCTGTTATGCTCATGCGTTTGCCGTGCTTGATTAAATGTGTGGATTACGATGAATCAGGTTTGATGCACTTGCCAAATAAAATAATCAATTGAAGTAACCTCTGCAGCTAGAGCTATTCTGGTGGCATGAGCTACTATCTAATCAGTTATTTTCTATTGCTTGTTTCACCTTCCTTCTCCCACACACTTTGATCAAAATATTTTAGTCTAGTTTCCTTGCAGCTGAATGAACTGGAACAGGAAACAACAAATGCCCAAACACACAACACTCAGAAGGAAAAATATGAGTGCTCAAGTCAGACCTGCCAATAAGAAATTCTGAACTAGGAAACAAGGTGCAAAATAAGCAGAAAGTTTCAAAGGCACCAATATTTGCTGCTAACAATGCCCTTCTCATCTCTTCTCCCTCCTACCCGTCCTTCTGTCTGGTTCAAACTGGCTAACAGGGTTGGGGATGAGAGACCATGTATACTTGTATCATCCCCTACACTTCAGTTCTATGTTGGAAGAGGGATTATTGTAGAGACTACGTGTCATTTAACTGCTTCCTTAGAAGTGATCAAGAATAGCACTGGTTTTTGGTGACTTGACAAGTAGCACCCATTTAAAGGGCTACAAAGTTCACATACTATAACTCTGTGAACTGTGAATCCACAAGCTGTGAACTTTTAAAAGCTAGACAAGCACATTAAGAGGAAGAAAACACCATATCTGGGCTTATTTATCTAGAAGACATAGAATCAAGTCCAGACTTAGAAGCAAATACTCTGCACTGCCTAATCTTTGGTTATGTACTTACATTCTCCCTTGATACCCTAGCATCTAGCTCAAAGCATACAGGGCACTGGGTGAGCAGAACAGGGACACAGCAAGCAGCTATGCAGGGCTGACCCCTCTATTCTCCCACATGGAGTTCACTCGGGGATCTCTTCCCCTTCACAAACTTCTCACAAAGCAAACAGCACAAGCGGCACCTCTGTGGCCAGTGCTGTGTTGCCTGGCTCCTGCCCAGCTGAGCTGACAGCTGAACAGATCCCCTGGGAACTCTTTCTCACAGTAAGCAGCAGAACTAGCCGGTGAGCAGGCTGGTCTGGATTTTCCACTATATTGCAGTCACATTCACTGCAAGAGGAACCCTCTGCACTAGACTCCTCTCTTTAGAAAGGGCTCTCTCTGGAAGGAGGAATCGCAAGAGAAACTACAAGCTCCATCCTTGGAGCAGTATCTGGTGAAACAAGAATGTAAGCAGGACATTACTTGGCCATTATTTTGCAACCATTGCCTTTTGATATAAATGCTTACAAAGTCCTTAGTACCTAACACACAGAAAGACAACAACTGGCTCAAAAAGTCTTACTTTCAGATACAACATCTGTGCTGCCAGGTCCAAAACACTGGTGCTGGAAATATCCTTATCAGAGCATCATTAAAGTGCAACCACACGCTTCTGGCAAACTTGCTATGCATTGGGAAATATACAACGGACTTGGCAGAGTTGATGTCAGCTGACAACCAAAAGCAGTTCATAACCAAACTGAAGAGTTAAAAAAAAAATTTCAAGCACTGCCCAGTGTTCATCACCCATGGGCCAAAAGAGACACGGCCACCCACTGATGTTCGGTCCTTGTAATGCATAGCTCTGGGGATAGGCAGAAGCAGCTGAGGTGGCTACAGTCCCTAAAACTAGCAGGTGGCTTTGTGGTGGTTTGTTCTAGAAAGAACACGCATGGATTTCCATAATGGACAAGACAGTGCCAGGGCAAGAGCACAGCCCCAATTCCTTATAACAACAGCCCGCTCAGTGCTTCTGCCTAACACCAACTACTTACAGAAGACACTAAGAATTACAGAAAAGATGAACTCAACAACACTTTAGGACAATTTTGAACCAGAAGTTCTACAAGCACTGTAGGAAACTTGACTACCCTGCTCATTTACAATATATACCCAATGTATCTTCATTCGCAGTAGACACACACCCACTTAAATGAGGTATCCTTTGCTCTATTAAAGAGAGAATCATGCTTCCAGCCCCAGGCAGAACTCAATGGGAGCAGTACACATAATCAAAAATAGTTACCAGAGAAAGACCATGAAGAGAGACATGGCATGTTTAAGAGATTATTACACAGTTTGCAAAAGATTTTAGGCAGAAGAACACGTAGGAGGTGCTTTAGCTTAAAACTACTTACAGAAAAAAAAAAATTACTACTACTACCAAAGATGACAGTAATTATAGAGGTAAAGATTGATACTAAATAGAAATACCTTCTGCCTTCATAGGCTGCCAGCAAGAACCTTAACTGTTTTACAAAAGGTACGCTCATATGTTCATACAGCACTGCCAGCACATTTCATTCTAACAGCAGAAAGTACTTCAAACAGGTTATGGCTGAAACTAAACTATGCAGTGAATATAAAACAACACAAGGCAGTGCTATACAGGCACTCAAGCATAAGTGCTCCACAAGACATTGTAATTATACTTTTTTTTTTTTTTTAAGTGTGAAGTAAAAATTTCAAAGCATCAGTTCATAAGAGAGAATGGAAAGACCAAAGAGCAGCAGCATTTAAAGGAATGAAAAGATGCATGCATTTCACATAAGCAAAAAAAAAGGGCAAGCCAGAAGAGTTGGAAAAAAAGCAAACCACGGAACAGCACAAAAGCAAGTATTCTGGCAAACAAACAACTGTAAGACTAGGGAACGGATAAGCATTTTGAGAAGTTACTGTACCATGGCAGAAAGGAATACAAAAAAATATTTCTCTCCTGTTACAGCAATTGCTCCCTTCAGCCAACAGCATGCCACTACATTTAGGAAACTCGTTTTACTTGACAGCACTACAGAGTAAGACTGCAAACACAGTTTAATGAGTGCTGGCATTTCCTCAGAAAATACACTTGCAATTGGACTGCTCGGTGGGCGAACAGAATAGGCAGAAGGCCTGAAAAAAAGATGCAAGTGTGGGGAGATGGCTGACAACACTTCTAAACAGGATCCTCCTTTTGGTACTCAGGGCAATGTAGAGTTATAGGAAAGAACGCAACCAAAGACTTTTTACCGTAGAGATCCTCAGCAGCCCTCAGCACACAGAGCTCCAACGATTCCAGATCGCTTCAGAGACACCGTGTTACTTGCGTCCTGTAGCAACCCAAATGACGGAACGCAAACTCGCTGCCGGCCCTAACTGCTCCATTCATTCCGTTTCTGCAATGCCATCAGTGCACAAAAAGGGACCTGGAAGCAGAAAAGCAACCAAAGAGTCTGCGACCATCATTCCATTCTGGAGTTATTTAACTGCAGTCTCCCGGTGCCACTCATTAAGAACCTCAAGAAGAGAAGGTAACAAAGAGGGGACAAGGGCAGCGTGCCCCACGCGTGCAGCGCGCAAAACCCACCGGGGGAACAAGCGTGCGAACGGGGCCCGTCCCCCGCACCAGCTCAGCCTTAGCCCTGGCACACACGACCCGCAGCCGCCGCCGCGGAGCTGCCAACGCCCCGACGGCCTCGCCCCCGCCTCCAGGACGAGGCACCGGCCGGGCCGGACCGCTGGTAGCCCCGCGAAGCGGCGCGGAGAGCCCCGGAACCGCCCGCCTCCTCCCGGGGTCGTCCCGCTGGATGAGCCCCTACNCCGCCTCGCGCCCCCGTGCCCGGCCCCGCCGCGCCGCTTCCGCCCCGCAGTGCCCCAGGACCGGGGCAGCGCCTCGGCCCTCCTCCGCCGCGCGGCACCCTGGGGGATGTAGTTCCCCCGCCCTCTTCCGGAGCGCCTGACAACCCGCCGGCCGCGCGGCACCATGGGAGTTGTAGTTCTCCGCGTCGCCCGCCCTCACCGCGATGCTGCTGGGAGTTGTAGTCTCCCGGCACCTCCCGACGCCCAACGGCGTCCCCAGGGAAACCCACCTCGCTTTGTCCCCTCAGCCACGGGCGTCGTCTGGGTCCTGGCATCGCCGACACTTGCAGGGCAAACGTCCCGTACCGGATGTAACAGCCATGAGATTCTACAAAAACACAAACAAACCTTAGGAAGGCTGAGCAGCAGCCTTCTCGCTTCTGCAATTTCAAATATTTGGTCTCCCTCTGCGGCCGTAAAGGTTCATGTTTCTTCCTTTTTCATTTGATTGCTTGCAAACATGGTGACATGATATCCTGACTGCATGACTTGGGAACACACCAAATTAAAAAAAAAAAAAAAAAAAAGTAGTAAAAGAGAAGCAAAAATTGGCAACACTGACTTCATGCCCGCAGTTGGACGTTCCCCCCGTCCCTGGTCCCCGTACCCACACCAGCTAAAAGAGGACTCCTAACGGTGGTTAACAGCCACCCACTGAGAGACCTCCACACCCAGTTTTGGTTTTACCAACCTCCAAAACAACAAACAAACACCCAGAAAACGGAGTCACGTCCAAGGTTTTCATGTCCCTGGGGACTTCTGGGGAATGATCCTGTCTAGCTCCTCTTCCCAGGCAGCCAGGAAGCATTTTTTCTGTGGGATACCAGGCTTGGATGGTAAAGGTGACATTAATGACGGCCTACTTTTAGTTAAGAAACCCCTCCCAGGATGGCACACCTTTCCAGATCATGGAGCTGGCTCATGAGCACCTCGTAACTGTAGGCTAGGAAGTGTTTTGGGGTCTGACCAGGATGTATGCCGGACTCTAAAATATTTAACATTTTTATCGATGGCCTGGAAGAAAGCAGAGCATCATCACTGATAAACTTCACAGACAACACGAGGCCTAAGGGAAAGGTAAATAATTAAATGGATAGGGCACTGGTACAGGGTGACCTGGTTGTTCGGAAGCTGGGGACAAACAAACGTGTGTCAATAAGGTCATTGATGAGCTCTTTTATTTAAGAGCACAGAGTGGATGCTATACTTACATGGCAGAAGACTTTATCCTGAGAAACAGAAAATGAAGGATGAATGGGTCATAGTGGATTACCGGCTGCCAGCATGTGGCTGTGGCCAAAAAAAAACCATGTTCCTGCAACCTCGGGAGTATAAACAGAGAAATTACAAGGAAGACAGAAGTTATATCAGATCCAGAGTTGTCACTGGCTGCTTACACACTGTGTCTAGTTTTGACATGTTGGCAAAGTAGAGAGGAACCTGAAAAGGGGCATGAAAATCACTGTGCAATGAGAAAACCTCATTCAGGGAAACATATCACAGAAGGTCAGCCACTGTGGTTTATTGAAGAGAGAGCTAAAGAGTTACAAGATCATAAAATACAAGTGATGACAATAGGGAAGGGAACAAAAAAATCAGTAATAGTTTTTTCAGTATATCTGGCAAAACTATCAGAATTTGAAGCTAGAAAATGTTAAAAAGAAAAAAACCCAACCCTTGTATTGTAAGCCATGGAATAACAAGAATTGCAACCACTTACTATAAATCATAGTGAATTATCTAACACTGGTAAGCCTATCGGCTTGTTTTTTTTTTTCCTTAGAAGATCTAATCTTGTAAAAATGAGAATAAATTCTGGAAAATTCTGCAGCCATTGCTACTTACATTATCGAGTTATCCAGACTACATTGGCCTCTTTTTATTCACCATCTGCCCTGTTCAATGACATGTGCAACTGCTTAAAAACAGCCATAGGGAAGAGAGGTGCGTTTTCATTTCATTTAATTAAAATGCTCTCAAAAGATCTCACCTGGATTTTTTTTTTCTGGAAGAACTATCACTCCACATAAAAATGTTACAAAGAAACACGCAGTTATACATTGTTAACACCAATCTTTTGCCCTTTTCTTTTCACACCTCCTCAATTTGCTTCAGCAGAACCTCTGGTAGATTGGTTCAGCTACACAACAGGATTATTCCAGAAGATTTTCAAAGTAAAAGACTGCTTTAGAAACTGTGGTAGTTCACACATGAAAGCATGAAGTGAATAACGCTGATGGCTATAGATTAAAAGCTGTTCCTGCGCTGTGCAGATCTGTAGTTTCTTAGATAGCAGCCCTGGATTGTGTCTCGTACCTCCAGCAGAAGTGCTCCAGCACTGACACAGAGCTTAAGAGCGGTGTTGCAAACAAGCAAACAAAAACCTAGTGCGTTGTGAAAGAAAATCTTCACACAAAATTTGTGTTGTTTTAGCTCTTGCAGGCTAAGGAAGTAAGTAAACACTAGGAGCAGGAGGCACTATCTGTATTAACTGAAGTTGATACAGGATGAGAAATGAAAAAACCTTCAAGTATCACATTCACTTCTTGAGGTACTTATTCAGACCGGAAAAAGATGCTCAAAAAACTGCCCATTTCTTCCAATAATGCTAGCTAATTTTCTACAAGATATTGCCTCTCCCAACAAATAGTCTCTCTGTAATAATGAAAATTGCAGTTTTAGTTTTTGTGTTTTAGGCACAATCTATGAGCATTTCACACATGCGATGCAGCAGAAATCCCATCGATTCCCCTCAAACCTTTTTATACAGTCTCCTTGGCTTTTTTTTTTTTTTTTTTTTGCCTTCTGTATTTTTCTATCTGTGGCACAGAAGACTGTAGGCTAAGAAAATCCTACCCTAGTTATAATTTTCACAGAGAGAAGACCTTCCAGATGCGCTTCTTCCAAATATGATGAATACCACAGGTTCGCTTTAATGATACCCACTCATCCTCCAGGTCAGTGGTCTCCAAACTTTTTGGATTGTGCACCCCAATCAGTAAAAAATTTTTGAGCATGTACCTCCATTATATGTATATTTATTTATAAATTATATACACTTACTACTGTACTAATATATTATGCACATTATAAAACAAACACAAAAATAGAAATTAAGAAAGGATGAGAAAAAGAGGAAATAAATATCATTTCAAAAATATTTTTATTTACTAATTGTACAAAAATATTTTTTTCCCACACCCCATGTTGGAGACCATTTGCTCCAGTTACGAAACCACCTCAGCCCATGTCAGTGCATTGTCTCGGCGCCCACAAGTTTACTCAAATCAATTCCACCCTCTCCTCTTTATTTTGGGATGAAACTTCTGTTGGTTGGCATTCATCTGGTTTCCTCTGAGCTTGCCTTCACCACGGCTGTAGCATAGTAGAACAGTTTCAGCCAATCTTTTTTTATTTGGTCTGCCAATCTCAATTCTCTATTTTTAAGCACAATCATTCAGAAACTACTACACTTTCTTTTATGGCCAAATGAAGCTCTGTTCCTTGTCAGCATTTATCATCATTAATAATTTATTGATGCATATCTTATTTTATCTAAATGCCTGTGCTTATATAAAAGCACATGTACAAGTTAGAATAAAAACACATTAAACCTAGCAGTAAAACAGATAATGTAAAAAAAAAAATGAAAAAAAACACCCACCTTGTTACCAGAAATGCTTCAATTGTAGAAATTTGTAAGAGGTGGTTATGAAACAAATTAAATCAACAACCCCACATACTTCCTGTGCAGATAGTTCTGCTGCACATCTCTTTTACTCATTTTGCCATGACATTACAAGACTACCATAACACGTGTTGCAAGCTTTACCCAACTAAGAACAATAATGTGAAATGTTTTCCTTTGCTACTGTCGGAACAGCTGCTGAGGCTTTACAAGAGTGTGATTATGTTTTAATCTCTATCTGCTGTACCTAGCAGTTGCCTCCAATTCAATGACCCCAGTATTTCCTATTAGGAAGATTTAAGGAACGGTACAAAAACTGGCACAACACACTTCACAAGTGCATTTTAGAAAAGCAGGGCCATCAGAGAAGCACAGACACTGAAATGGGACTGGCCACGTGCACGGCCACAACAGCATCCATGGCGAACGTGCGGTCCCAAAAGCGTCAGGTTCACTCTCAGGTTCAAAACGACTCAGCACCCTGCGGCTGCATGTTTCACATTGCCTCAACAGGGCTGTTGCAAGGGCTGGAGAAGACAGGTACTCTGAATGGAAGAAAATACACCGATGCCAAGCCAGTGGCTCTTGCTTCAGCAGAGCGTTTTGTCCAGAAGGACTGACACCTACCTGGGCAGGTCTGGGAGGAGGAGGCAAGTGCTGTAGACATCTAGGAGGGGGGTGAGGAGAGGGTGGAGGCTGTCCTCGTGGTGACAACATCTCTCACTGCATCTCTGGGATCTTAGCGTAACACGTGCTGGGCTTTCTGGAGTATCTGCACAGCAGCATCGCGAAGGGCATTTCTGTGTACTGAGTATTTTTGAGAGCTTGGCTCTCCTTCAGCTCTGGAAGAGGCAGACCCTGCATGAAGATAAACCCTAAGCAAATCAATACCACATTAAAAAAAGACAAGGCTTATAGACTACCTGCAAATGCGCCTGCTGCTGCTTCACTTGGACAATTACAGATAGCTTCATCATTTATGACAACACGTCATAGGATCTTAGCAAATCCTCTGTCCAGATGCGGAAGTGTCACATCTGTAATATGGCAACTCGCAGCAACATCCACAACTCGCTCTAGAACATTCACAAAGTACAGAGCACACTGGAGAACAGAGTTGATCCCTGTTGGAAAAGGTTTACTACCCAATTTTTTGCTTTGCTAAGTAAGGCTATTAAACTGCAGGGAGACCGTGAAGTGAGGAATGACAAGCACAAGAGTACACGGGTATACGCTTATCTCTATGTTTCCATTAAGCTTCTTTAAAAGTTACTAACATACTTTTTTGTGTGTATTCTGGGATAAAGAGAGGGAGCGAGTGAATTTCAAGGATTATCTAGTGATGTGAGATGGAGGGAGAGAAGGTTGTGCTTGATTTATAAAGCTCGTTGACTGCATGTAAGGTGTCAGGATCTAAGTGCAGAGTAGAATAACACATATGCTCATGTCTGCAAGAGGAAGAATTACTATACCACATACTGAAGGGTTCAGCTTATCTTCTACTCCAGTACTGATGGAAAGAGAATGCCTCCACCCTACCACTTCTCAGTGCTTCTTGGAAGAAAAAAAAATGAAGCACATTCCTTGAAGCAGAAACAAGCTAAGATGACTCCAAAATCACCTCTGCACTGAATCCATCAAAAATCATTTCTATAAAGTGTAAGACACTTGGGCATTTTTATACAAATCCTAGTTGAAAAGTAGGTATATCTTTTGTTATCTTCAGATGCTTGGCAAAGATGGCTAGCAGATGATTGTTAGGCTGTGCAGGTGTACACGTATGTGGCATACATGTAAGCCAGTGTCTTTCTACACACCTTGATCTTTTTTCAAGGAGGCTTGTGATGGGTTAATAACACTCAATGAGGTAATTAAATCCTTACTCATTCCACGAAAAACCATCATGTAGAGTTCACTACTGCCCCAGTGAAAGGAAGGCTGTCGTATATAACTAGCTCCTTATTAATCATCAGCATATCTACACAATGGAGTGCCCATCTACATATTCCTTGATCTGGCAGCCAGTCGTCAACAGCCTATGGCTGCTTGTCCAGGCACCTGGAAGTCTACCAGAGCACGTAACCTCAGTGCTGGCACAGTGAGCCTTGAGGGCACCCAGTGTGCATTGGATGGGACTAATTTGCTGCCCGAGCGATGCAGAGTTGCTCTCTGCCCTGTGGAGACAGATGTACGTGGACATGACCTACCTAGCTGGGACTGGAGAGCCCTCCAGGAAGCAGTGTGCCCAAAGCTTTGAGAATCTCCAAGATGTGCCGGGTCTGTGAACATGCAGGTGGGAGGGGAAGGAGAAGACGAATAATCTGCAGAAGAGAGGAAGGATGATGCAGAGCAGTAGCAGAAGTTGTTTCAAATTAGTGCGCACTGACTAAGACGTAATAAATTCAGTACTTGAAAAGGCGAGAATTTTCATTTGATTTATGCAACGCCGAGAGAGCTGACTGTACAGTTAAGCTACAGCTGGAGCAGTGTGCGATACTGTGAATGACAGACGGCGGAAACGGGGGCTCTTTAGAAGTGCACAGCGTACCTAAGAATGGCTCAGAGGCGCGGAGGCTTCGCAGTCAGGAGGAGAAGGACCACGCCACCGTCCTGGAGACCAGGAGTGCGGCCAACAAGGAAGCCGGTGTGGGGACGGGAACATCAAGTTAGGGTTCGAACTGCGGATGAAGACATGACATGCCGGTGACCTGCTCTAAGTCTCAAACACGCTGGTAAAGCTGGGTGTGGGGATGCCTGGGGTAGGAGGCCTGGGGAGGCTGCAGGGCAGGAGGGGGGCACTGGCAGAGCAGAGGGGAGCCTGGGCCTGACAACGAACAACTACAGAGCAGACTGGAGACTACAGTTTAAAATTATTATTTTTTTTTTTTGCCTAAGCACATTCATATGAGGGAATTACTCTCAACAGAAAACAACAATTATAAACGAACAAAGAAAGTATAAAAGCCTCCAAGCCTCAGCAAATCTGAGCTTGCCCCAAAAAGCAACTTAAGCAAAAAAATTTTTTGAGGAAAGATAAAGAACGTGGCACCTGAATTGACTGCTCCCTGACTTCTTCTGAGCAGGTACAATCTTTAACCTCTCCAAACTAGTAATATACTGTCCTAAAAAATTAAAAGGTTCAGAATCTTGAAAACAACCTTCCCTCCCCCCAAATAAAAGCAAAACCCGAACCTGGTTTGCTTCTACAGGCAAATACAGAATAAAGATAAAATCAGTACAACTAAACCTGATTTTAAAAAAAGAAGCAGCTCCTTATTCTGAGGACAGGGTTTTGACTAATCAGAGATGCTCGTCGCTTGTCCGTTTCCCACACGATTGGCTAAAAGTGCAAGAATTACCCCCCCAAAACCACTTTTCTCCTCCTCCCTCCCCACTCCTCCGCCCTTATTGCTAACATGTTTTTAAAGAAGACCTTGAGGGGAAGGGTAGGGGGAGCTCAGAGCCTTCCTCAGTGCCAGGATGAGGACAGCCTGGCCAGAAATGGATCTCAGCCAGCTTTCGCCTGTGACTATGGTCACTTTCAACTATGACGACTACTACTTCGAGGACAACTGCCAGTACGAGCACCTGCAACACATGACTACTTTCCTCCCTATTCTGTACGCTGCCGTGTTCCTGGTGGGCATTGTCGGCAACTCCATCCTGATAGTAGCCTTGGTCTTCAAGCGACGGGTCCAGAGGCTGATTGACATCTTCATCATCAACCTCGCTGCTTCTGACTTCATCTTCCTCATCACACTGCCATTCTGGGTGGACAAGGAGGCATCGGACGGGAGCTGGAGGGTAGGATCTTTCCTCTGTAAAGCCAGTTCTTTTATCATCTCAGTCAATATGTACTGCAGCATCCTCCTCCTCACTTGTATGAGTGCGGACCGGTACCTTGCCATCATGTACCCCTCTGTCGCTAGAAGGGTCAGAACCAGATCCTATTCCAGCGGACTCTGCGTCTGCGTCTGGTTATTATCCTGCTGCTTAGGGATACCAAGCCTTTTGTCCAGGGAACTGAAGGAGCGCTATGGCAAGACATACTGCACAGACAAAGCCGTGACAGAATCCAAACAGATCGTGTCACTGATGATTTTAATCCTGGCCTTCTTCTTCCCGCTGTTGAGCATCCTGACCTTTTACTGCTCCATCACCAGGAGACTCTGCGTGCATTACCAAAGGTCTGGGAAACATGATAAGAAACTGAGAAAATCCATCAAGATCGTCTTCATTGTAGTGGCTGCTTTTGTCATCTCCTGGGTCCCCTTCAACCTTTTCAAGCTTATGGCCATCTTGTTGGGACTGCGGAAGCCGCCCGACTGTTTTCCTGACATGGTCGCCCAGGTGGGCATGAAGGTGAGCAGCCCTTTTGCATTTGCCAACAGCTGTGCCAACCCTTTCATTTACTACTGCTTTGACAACTACATCCGCAGAGCCATGCTCAGGTGCCTGTGTCCATGGGTGAAAATCAGCAGCGGCGGCACCGTCTCCGACACTTTGGACACTCGCCTCAGCCACTCCTTATCCAATTTCATCGCAGGGGAGTACGCTGCTAGGAAGAGGAAACGCTCGGTGTCCCTCTGACTGGGAGCCGGGACCACGGAGGAAGGGACCTCTCTCTCCAAAGAGGGCAGGAAAAGAATAAAGCAAGAAAAGGGGAAAAAAAGAAACGAGCAACAGAGGCAGAGCTGCAGCTGTAATGTAGCTGGCACTTCAGGCTGGAGGAACGGCACTTCCCTTCAAACGCAGGTGTATGGAATAGGAGACTTAGCCACAGGACTATGGTTCACAGTGTAGCTGCGTCGCTGCACAGTGCAAGCCTGAAAACGCCGTATTGAGAGAGATACACAAAGTCTTGTGCTGGAGCCCCAGCTTGAGTGCTACCAACTACAGGCAAGAGTCACGCAGATCAGTCAGAGCCGCCTGAGGCAAGCTTTGAACTTAAATGCGTAGGTTTTCATTCTGCTCAGAGCAAGAAAAACAGAAGTATTTCTTCTCTTTGGTTCCTAGCTTACCCACAAAAATATTGCAGTGTCCTGAAAACAGCCTGGTTGATTTTCATTTTCTGAAGGTTTTCTGAATTTAGAAATGCAATGTTTTAATGAATTTGTGTGCTACCTGCTCTCATAACTTGATTCTTGTGCATTTTTCTCAAAGTCTTAGCTTCTTGATCATGGGATTAAATCTCAGTTTTAATTAGTGTAATTAAAGTAAGTTTCTAGCCCCTGTGATTTCAGAAAAAAAGACAGCTTGAAGGCAGAGAGACCAGAAGACAAGCAAAAGAAACTCAGCAGCCGATGCTTTTCTTAAAAACAAACAAGCAAAAAAAAAAAAAAACCAACAACAACAAAACCCACACCTTCACACTTTTTAAGATGGTTTTTGGGGATCTGACACAATTTCTGACTGCTTGGGTTGTTGTATAATGGTATGACACTGTATGCCGTTCAAAGTCCAGGTCTGCTTTGTTTAGCTGCAACCAGTTTATGTCAAGACACAAGCAAAGTCAAATGCAAATATGCCTGTAAAGCAAAATTAGCCAGAGTTTCACAAACATTTGAGTGAAACAGAGAACGCTGAGAAACCTTGGGTGCAGGAATTCTCACAGAAAAGGAATTCAAAAGCACCACTGTATTAGTTCATCGATAGAGTTAAACTCTATACATAAATAATAAATAAAAAAAAGCTCTATGAAGTCATTTCATTCCTATCCAGCAATCTCTGGGAAGTGCAGAGGTCTTGCATTTCATGTACTGTGGAGGAGATACTGCTTGCCCAATTGGTGTCAAGTCTGACAGGAAATGGGATGGGGAAACAGAGAAAGCTCCATATTTTTAACACCTGTAATACCACTTAGAATTACAAGCTGAACAAATATGGAGCAAGGAGTTAAGCAGCTCATCAGAAAACTGGTACTGGGCTTCTCTTTCTAAATGTCAGTGACAGAAATGTTTGCTTAAAACAAAGAAAACAGAGTACAATGTTTTAAAGTGCACAGTTAAAATAAGTATTAGACTTCCAACAGCACTGATAGCTCGGCTGTGTTGCAATGTCTCCTGTCATCTCTCTTGTAAAATATTTAGCTTAATATATTACTGCTTGTTATAAATCTAATAAATCGATACCATAAAGTACCCAGGATGTGTAATGTGACTGAGTCAAAAGACTGTTAGAAACTTTCCTTTTGTATTTCCTGATTTTTCAAGATTTCTATCTCTCTTCTCTTTTGCACTTAGCCTTTGAAGCTTTTGAACTAGCTTTCACAAAACCCGCAAATGTGTTGACTTTAGAGGTAGAAGACATCTTATCACAAAGTGATAAATCAACATATATGGAAACAAATCTTTAACTGCAATAACTACAAGATCTTTAATGATACCTACAGCCCTGTAAGGTAAAGCAATTTCAACTCTGCCAATGGAAAAAAAAAAAGAGTCAGCAAATATACACCTTTGGGTTTACTTTTTAGCAACTAAATTAAGCTGGTAACAACTTCCATGCAACGTTATACAGTAAACCCCTTCCCATTTCACTTGGCAGCAGAGTTTAAAGCTAAGCTGTATGAGTTTGGCTCTGCATTCCCTTCTCCCAGCTTTGCCAGGGAAGGAACGAGCTGGCCCACGGCCCAGTGCTGTGACTGACCAGAGCAGCTCAGGCACAAGTCCTTCACGAACGAAAGATCTGCAGCCATAGTCCCTAGATTGCTTTGATCGCTAGAGAAGAGACTTTTGCATTTCATTGAAGCTAAGAGTTGTTTTCTAGGTAATAAGGCGCAGGAGATTGTTCCTGGAGTAACACTGAGACGTTTTACAAATCTATGGAAAGTGACTTTTATTTTAATTAAAGACAGTGGTCTAACTAAAAAGAGTGATGGTCTCCGACCTGTGAAGAGGACACAAGGACTTCTAGGGGGAATGGTTACACCCATGCAGACCTGCTACAAGGCTTCAAGAGAAGAAAGCTATACCTGCTAATACAGTTCATCAAAAACAGAGAGAAATGGGTAAAGCCTGAAGTCCTGAACACTGTCCAGTCATAAGGGAAGAAATGTGCAAATTGCATGATGGAAGAGGTATGGCTCTGATGTAACTGCAGCGCAACTACGTTCATTACAGCTTTTCCCTTGCCTTGCTTTTCCTCTGTATTTTCTAAACATCTGTAGTGGGGATAACTATTTTGAGTGTTAGGAACAAACCCCAGTACTTGCATTTTTTCTGGAGCCTTGTGGTAGTGCTGCTTCATGTAGGCAGAGGAATGAAAACACACCTCACCCGAAGGCAGCGCAAGCCCATAAACCAAGGTGTGGGCACCTTGCCCAACTCCCCAGCCAGATCTCTACACTACCCAAGGGCTAACAGAGCAAGCTCTGCTTTGAGCAGGCGGGAAGCTGGCACCACAGGGCCAGTGGAGGCAAAGGCATCTTCCAGCCATCGCAGGTGACACTAAAGGCTCTCCGGCACGCAGGATGATGCTGGGATATGGGCCTGGGTCACAAGGGAGTACCACAGAGACACACGCTAGCTTTTCGCTCTCCCCTCTCTTCGCTGTATGCAATTTTTTCTCCCCCACTACCTCTTCTACAAGATTTTGTTTTTCTTCCTCCACGTGAGAAACTTTACTCCCCACACCTAACTGCCAAACTCCTTTTTCAGGCTTAGATGCACGCAGAACATCAACTGCATTTTCAGACCTTCCTGTGTTTGAAAATCAGAACATTGGCAGTTCAAATTTTAATCTTGTTCACAGTGACCTTCAAAAACTGTCTCAATTGTCTACTCTCAACAGTCCTTTACCCTTCCTCTACTTGTATTAGTATAGAACAAGTGGCTTATTTTTTAATTGCAAAAAAAAAAAAGAAATCTGTGACTTGCATTCCAAATAACCTGTGATCTCTATCACTGAAAAAAAATCCCATCTTGTTTTAAAGAGCGTTTTCTTATTAAGTCAGACTCATTTATTATTTCCCTCAGCTTCAATCCCCATTCAAAGCAGAACAGTCTCTTTGCAATATAATCAGTCTACAAGATTTTCAGTTATTTTAAGTTGGTGCTGCTGGTATCATTTGTTTTTAGTGCTTCAAAATACCAGATCAAATTGGAACAATGACCTGGAAAATCTACCAGGATCTCCTTCCATTGCTTAAAACTCCCATACTAGCCCCTGGGGAAAAAACAAACAAACAAACAAACAAAAACCTTGCTAAATTTTGCAAGGCTTGAAGAGAATCACATCTAATGCCACAGCAAATGTTTCGCGGGAGGGAAAAAAACTACAAAGGAAGCAACTAATTCAACAAAACAAAACTCTCTGGATTATTTTAGGCTCTCATCCAAAAGACCACACCTTATAAAGGTGCTTATTTCACTATCCTAAACTGCAGATCTATTTGACATTTTTATGACAAGATAAATATTATTTTCAGTTATTTCTTACAAAGAAAAGACAACTACGCTTGAACAAACTTATTTCTGGAATTTTAACTACTCCATTTTAATATTCATTATTTTTGTTTGTTAGCACTAATACATCTTAGAATGGTACCAAAATTATTGTGATTTCAAATAATTAACCTGGTAGACTTGAGTAATGTAACAGACTGCCTATTTTATCCATGTTAAAAGAGCTTCATGACTACAAAATGCTTTGCTGTGTGACACGGAAGTGGTGCAATTCTGACATGACACCCGCCAAAGATCTTGGTAAGTCATTTGGACTTCTTTTTTAATAAATCTGAGATGATGCCAGCTATGAAACATGGGTTTTGTTTGTTTGTTTATTTGTTTTTAATCTAACGTCTCCTTTCATTGTCATGAAAACGTAGCAAAGCATTACTAGAAAAACTGTCCACAGATCTGGGTGGGAACATGTATCTGCCCACCCTACAAAGCTTTTCATGATTTCAGAGATATTTTTGTACTGCGTTGGAATGAAATCGAGACCTTTGAGGTTTTTCATGAAAACAGCTACAAATAAAAAAAGGCAATCTACAGGTTAGCGCTCTTTCCTGAGATGTACACAATCGAAGTTCAAGTGCCTCGGCTTCTTGACATATGTTATACCTGGTCAGATGTATCTCTTGGTCTCCATTTTGGCTTCAGTGAAAAAGCATTTTTCAGAAATAACGTGTTTCATCTCAACACAAAGGAAAATTGGACCCAGAATTGATGCTTATTTAAATTGGGCAAAGAATTTTCGAATTTTTACAGCTTCCATCTCAGCACCAGGTGCGCTAATATGGACAGCTGCACAAAGACACTGTCATGATATATCCAGTAAAAATTTGTTGCATGGGAACAGTAAGCTCATTGAGAAAATAAGTTTTTTTTACAGGTGCTACTAAAGCGTACAGTACAAAGAAATGCCAGCTCATGAGTGGGGACACTTACATGCACTTTCAGCAGTTAAATACTGCTGGAATACCAATTTGTTATCCTTGTACAATCACTTACATTCATGAGGTCAACTGAGACTTGTGAGTAGATCTGCAATTAGTGAACACAAATCATTATATGCTCCAAAATTTCTAACTGAAAAATGTTTTCAGTTTTTTTCATGTTTAGAAGGCTTCACCCAGTTAAGGAGCATATTTTAGGTAAAAGCCTGGCAAATGAAGAACAGGAAGAAGTTATCACAAATGGCTTAAAGACAGTCCTACAACGGGAAATAGATCCACACAGACTAGTTACCAAATATGTCCACATTCTGCATGCAATCAGAGAAACTGAGATTAGTTCCTGAATAAGAACAAGGAAAGAGCTACCTAAATTCATGACCAGTGGAAACATGCACCGACGATGCACTAAATGGACTCAAAAGTAACTACTATGCTACCCAATGTCACACACAGGGATAGCCCTAGAAAACCAGAAACAGCCCATATTACTTCATGTAACATTTTAATACTGTATCACGAAACCTGCAATTAGTGCACTCTAGGTTTCAGTAACAACTCAAGCACCTGCTCAGTTTCCAGATGTGGGTCTTCAGCGCCCTGCTGGAGTCCTGCTGCAAGAGACAGGAGGTTCTGGACAGCCCAGTGAAGGAACTGAGTATCTGATGCTCAGTAAAAGCAGTCTGGCCCCAAACTCCCTCAGTCAGAGGCAGTCTGGCCCCAAACACCCAGGCATCTAAGATGGGAGTTCATAATAAAGTAAAAGAATGCAAAATTCAGGAGACGAGAAGGTGAAGTGGATTGTGGAAACCAACAGCCTTCAAGAAGAAAGGCAGCTTTCCACACATCACTCAGTAGAAAAGTCCTAGCAAAGGCCAGGCTGGTGCGTTGTTATTTATTTTTAAAAATGAATTGCGGGTTTTATTTTCCCATTTCACTGCTCCTATGTTTCTGTAACAGATTAATGCAGCTTTGGAAATAGAGGCCACGTGTTATGTTTGAGAGCACGCAACTTTATCAGTATCAATCATCTAAATAATGCATTGTAACCAAAATACATCTTTGCAAACTTCAAAACAGTTTCCTTCTTAGTAAGAGATTGTATTCTTAGTCAGAAGCTCCCACTAAGTCTAGTTAGTGAACTTACTTCCTCTGTTTACTTTTCACATTTTATGAAGCACATGGGGTTTTACAAGAGGCATCCCTACGACAGATCTCAGACGAGAAGAGACCAGTGATTCTCTGGAAATTCGGACTGCGTTTTGCTGCTTTGGGTACTGGAGTAGTGCACAGGAGAGGTAAGGTAGGCATCTGTGTTCAAAGAAAACGCTTCCCACGGAGTGACCAGTGATTTCTGAGGCTTTCATTTGTGGACGTCTGGCTTTAGATCCTTTGCAAAGCACTGATTTCCAGAAAGGGCTGAGTACTCACTTTCTAAACAGCAAGTCCTTCAAAAATAAATCAATTAGACAATAACAAGAAATAACTGGATGCGTCCAAAAGTCACTAGTCAAGTCTGAAAAAAAGCCTACCTCTGTTCCAGAGTTTGACGATCTGTCTCTCTATATGAATAAAACTAGTTAATATTAATATAAAATAACATCTGCAACCAAAGGATGCCCTTTGTTTTACCCTCAGTTTGAGGCAAAGAAAACCAGACTGCGAAACTGTGTGGCACTCTGCTCTGAGAATGAAACTTGGACAGCGGTTTTAAAATCAATCCAAATTTTCAGTTTAGCTTTAAAACTGGTACGCAAAATGACCAGAAAGACAGACCTAAAATGCAAAGAGCAATTTTTCCACTGAGGAACACCACCTATAAATCAATACACAGCAAATGTTTGCCAGATACAGTCACACGCACCTGACTTGACCACTCACTTGACTTCCCCGTGTGCTGCCTAAACACCTGCATGACCACACACCCTGAGTCCTCACCACCCATTTCCCCTGTCACCCACTCCTCACCCTCCCTCCTCTGGGAACCACAGAAACACCTACCCACGCCTCGCACACAGCAAAACATTCAAACCATAAAAAAAAAAAAAAAAAGATTAAAAAAAAGAAAGAAAAACAGAAAAGAAGAGATGCGCGTTCAGTTTTGCACAGCTTTGAACCTGCAGGAGTCACCTGCCATGGGCACAATCATGCCACCTAAGGAAACGCTGCAGGTACGAGTAGATGCTCGACAGCTCTCAAGAAATGCATGCATATAAGCTTCTGGTCTCCTCATAATCAACCCGGACACTACAGATGGAGGAGTGTTAGGAAGCGATGAGAAGGCAGACAACTGTACTGAGAAGCGCAACAGCATGCCAAGATGTCCCAGCAGCTCAGCTGGAGGTGAGGTGAATGGAGCCCAACTATTCTGATTTCCAGCCAAAGAACGTGGCACTTCAGGACACTTAGGAACAGTCAGGCAACTGAAAAACCCTTGTGGACATCTCACCAGGAGAAGGAAGGTGGCTGAGAGAAAAATCAAAGAGAATAAAGGCATGGAGAGACCTGGAGAGCACCCATTTTTTGCAAGAGTAGAACAGAGTATACAGCAGATATGAAACGTGCTAAAACAAGGTGCCTGTGAGAAACTAAGCCGGCACTTGAGAAGAGAGAACATTTCAGAGCAGGGCCATTGCACAAAAAAAGGAACAGATCTAGCTGGAGGAAAGCGAAGAATAAACCTTATAATCCAACAGCTCCTAGGGCTAAAGTTTTGACAGGAAGAAGTGACGGTGGCATGGCACGCTCCCATCTGCACAGCCACTTCAGAGGCTGCAACCATCCCCAGGCTATTAGAAACTTTTGCTGAAAGGTGATGCAACCCTCCCACAATTCTAATTTTTTAAGGACTTGTGCAACTGGACTAGTGATGCTTATATGTCCCTACAGCCAGTCACTCAAATAAATACCAATTAAAGCTGGTGGGGAAACTCCTGTTTTCACTGAAATCATCTGGAGTTTTATACAGTTAACTTCAAGATAGTTGGGGTTTGGTTGAACGATAAAACCGAAAGCCTAACCAACAGACTATGTACCCAGTAGTGAACTCAGTGGGATTGGTGTGCCTTCTCTCAGAGTTCATGCTAAGTGATTCATCTCCAAACAGTCTGAGGACCCATGAAACTCCTATAATTACCTGGTCCCACAGAGATCCATACAGAGAAGAGACATCTGAATAGATAGTCCGGGCTGTGCCTCTGAACCAGGTTCCCTGATGCCATCGGCTGCACCTACCTCAAATTTGCCTTTCAGCAGCGTAGGGAAGGTGCAGGCCAAGATCGCGCCAATGTAGGCACGACTTAGTTCTCTGCTGAGGCATGCGTGGTCTTCTCATGTGATTGTGAGAAGGTGAGCTGGCACTGCCAGGGCGTGATGCCAGGCACAGGATGCCCCAAGGGCAAGCACCACAGGTCCTTCTGCAGCCGTGTGCCTGGTTTAGGCTTCATTTGCACCACGGCTTCAACTGGCAGCTGCGACGCCAGAAGCCGTAAGCCGAATGCAGCTGTCACAGATGCGGGCGGCAAAGATACCGTGGTGAGAGTATCAATGATGGATGAACAAGTCCTAGGAGACTGGGACTATCTGCTTGGGTTGCAGGTTGACACTGAAGTGCATGCTGGCATTTCTTCATCTGTACCAACCCTGTGAACCAGCCAGCTGAAAGCAGCTCAGGTGTCTTAACCCATGCGGCTACCGCAGCTCTGGCTGCACTGTAAGCCAGTGCATTATCCAGAGAAACACCAGTGGTCCATGTGTTTGCTTCGAGAGTTTGAAGGCTCAGTCTCCCTTCTCTGGATGCCTTCCATAGACCATGTCCCTAGACAATGCTCACTTCAGCCAGGCTTGAAAGCCAGAGGTGGAAAGTGAGACTAAGAGGCTCAAAAAAAAAAAAATCTATATTTGCCATAAGACCTGATAGGAAAGCATCTGCCCTAAATCAAGCCTTCTCAAAAGGTCTGGAGGAAGTGAAAAAGGAAGATTACAATAAAAACAGGATTTCCAAAACACTGCACATAGTGAACAAGGACCAAAGTATACGTTTTCAGTCTTATAATTAAACTAGAACAGCAACAGCAAGCAGCTGTCAATTCATCTTGTGCTCAATCCAGCCTCTGCATGGCAGTGCCTGCATTTTTATGAGACCCAAAAATAAACCAGGGCCTTCTGCCCCACAACAGGTAGGGTTTATTTAGTGTGTGAGACACACGCGGCGCCGCAGTAGTAAGCTGTAGTGTCGGTGTGTGTCAAGAGCTGTCGACGGCTGCTGGTTACAGACATGGACAACGGCTCCTGCTGGCAGACAGGACAAAGAAAGACATGCAGCCTTCTTTTTATTTTAAGAAGGCAACTGCGTATTCTGACTCATGCTTTAACGTAAGTGGCATTACCAGTGCAGCACAGCTGGAGGAGACCTCAGGCAACCATCTAGATCACCAGCAAATACACATCAACTATTCTTGACATGTATCTGTCGAAAAACGTAGTGGTAGGCCATCATTTCTCCTCAGAATTCATTCAGTGCACTGAAAATCATGAGATCCCACGCAAATCTGTTCAGAAGATCCTTTTCGTTGCTCCTGAACTTGTCAGTTTACCCTCTAACCACACATGCTTTATTTGTGAACAGGAGAGGAAAGAAACCTGTTTAAAAAGAAAGCTGATGGGTTCTGAGGCCATAACCAGTCATCAGCACCACCAAACCTTCAGCTCACTGGGTTATGCCAGCCAGCTCTGTCATTTACGCAGTTGTGGCAGTAAACTGTAAACATCTGCACCCTGTGGGAGCAAGTGTTTGCGGACCACGGAAATACTTTGTAAACCAAAAAAGAGTAGTTTTAAACTAAAGAAGAGTAGGTTTAGATTAGATATTAGGAAGAAACTCTTCACTATGAGGGTGGTGAGGCACTAGAACAGGCTGCCCAGAGAAGCTGTGGATGCCCCAGCCCTGGAGGTGTTCAAGGCCAGGCCGGATGGGGCTTTGGGCAACCTGGTCTAGTGGGAGGGGTCCCTGCCCATGGCACGGGGTTGGAACTGGATGGCCTTTGAGGTCCCTTCCCGCCCAAACCATGCTGTGATTCTATGGTTCTGTACTTTGTGCCTTCACACTCAGGACTTTGACACCGTGTCCGGCCATGGCATGAGTTAGCAACGCCTATACTGCCTGCCAACCCGCCACAGGGGCTGGCAGCCAGCGAGCTGCCCAAAAAAACTTGCAGCCGTGCCTGGTACTCTTCTATCTTGCCCCTTTTGCCACACGCATTTTTCACCAGGTTGACAGAAGGCAATTGCCTCCAGCCTATTTCCAGCACTGCATGTGGGCTTGCAAAAGCTACTGACACCCACTGAGGTGACGCGATGCGATACAGACGGGTTCCTTTTCCTCCCTCCTTCTGCCATCCAGCGCACCCTCCGCAATAACACATGATGAAGCAAAAGGAGTTCACCATTCAAGTGGAAAAATTTTAAACCTAGGCACTAGTAAGAAGTCGCTTAGGAGAAGGACAGAGTTTATACGGACACAGGATGCTTTTACAGACATGGAAGCTGAAAATTGGTGTTATATGCCCCATTTGCAGCACTAGCCTCTTCCTAGCAGATGCAGACCAGCCCAGTCACTAGGGACACAGCAAGAAAATATATTTCCATGTGACGCAGTTTTTAAAGAAATGACTGGAATCAGATGAAGGACTGCTTCTCAATAAATATTATAGTATTAAATTTCATGTGAGTATTGATTTTATATAGTAAATCTTTATTTTTCTGAGGTATCAAGCTATTATTTGGGAAAATGGATAACTCAAATAAAACTAGCATTCTCTCCCACCAGCAGTATCTACCAGAGTTGTTTTTTTTTTTTACAAAATATGAATTCTTTCGAGTCAACTGTATTAGAATACTAGAAGCTTCTTTTAAATCTAAAATTACTGCAAGCTTTTACCTGCCAAAAAAGGCCCAATGAGTTGCTTAAATTGCTAAAACAACGGTGTGCATACACAACTCCAGCAATTTTTGATATCCAGGAAGGAGAAACGTAAGAGACTTCCCACCTTTGCACTGAGCAAAGCAGCTCAGAAGCTAGAATGATGGGAAACCTAAAATGCTGAATTAGCTAACAGCTACAATGGCAGTTTAACCAAAAAAAAAAAAAAAAAAAAGACAGCATTAAACTAAAAATACGAATGTGACCTCTAACTATTAACAAGACTTGACTTTTGTTTTTCTGTTTTTTTCTTTGCAAAACAAGAACCTGGCGTTTGACTGACCACAACTGAAAACAGCCGGGTCCTGCAGATCACGCAACCGCGCCGGCTGCTTTGCGCCCGCTCGCCGCTCCCCCAGCAGCCCCACACACACCATTTTGTGGACCTGCTGCCCAGGGAGCGACGCTCCACAGGCAGGACGCTCCCATCCGCACCCCGCAGGACGGCCAGGGACACAGGAGCATTTTGAGAGAAGGGACAGTGTGGCAGCCAGGGCAAAAATAAACCCATCTCGCAGTTTTCAAAGGCTGAGTCGCACGCTTTCTCCCACACCTGCTGCTTGAGTCTCCTCAGTGGGTTCTGTGACTCAGGCAGCCTCAAAAACAATATCTGAACCATGTTTCCAGGAATGCTACTGCAAACCTGGAGACAAGAAGCTGTGGAAATAAAAGATCTGTGCTCTTCGCTGACATACACCACAGCTCGCCTCCTGCGAGACGTGGCTGGTACCCGATGCTGGGCCACACGTTCAGATACTGCGGCGTTTGCAGCGCCGGGGCGCGTTAGTGAAGCCAGTTGTATCACTGCTACCGTCAAGGCGTCCTTGTGGGTCCCTTCCAGCTAAGAATACGGCTGTGTGCCTCCCAGGCGGTTAGCTTACGCTTGCAGCCACTGATGCTGCAATTCGCTGGGTTTGGAACAGCGAAATCGGAAATGTTTTTCAAAGCGTTTTTTGCGAAGTCACCTAGCCCCACGTCCCCCAACAAAATCTGAGCGTAACGAGGGATGCCGCAACACGGGACGAGGGGGTTTGGCGCACCCTCTCTCCCCCCTCACCACGTCGGGCCTGCGGACCCGAGTGAAAGCGTCTCCCGCCTCGCCAGCAGGAACGCTGTCAGCGGGCGAGCGCGGCGCGAAAACCCCACTTTCTGCAGGGCGCGGAAGCAACCCCCGGGCCCTCCCCACCCCGGCCAGGGC
>VXAL01018026.1:232617-258993 GCA_013399475.1 Chauna torquata | reverse complement strand
GAGGGGGTCGCGGCTGGGGGCTTGGAGCGTGAGCGGCAGCCGCGGACTTTAAATAACCCGCGTGTTTCTCTCCGCGCAGGTGAGGAAGAAATTCTTCACCATGAGGCGCAGGAACGGGCTGCCCAGGGAGGGTGCGGATGCCCCATCCCCGGAGCTGTTCGGGGCCAGGCTGGAGGGGGCTTCGAGCCATCCTGATCTGGTGGAAGACGTCCCAGCCCACGGCAGGCGGTTGGACTAGGTGGTCTTTAAGGTCCCTTCCCACCCGCTCTCCGATTCACCGCTCTGCTACCGAAGGGCTCGTGCTGTTTGTCAGCCTTCCCGGGCACAGCAGTGCATGGCGCGAGCCGTTTGCTTGTTGGCGGCAAGGCATGATTTTTCCAAGTGTTTAACAGGTAAGGAGAGCTAAGATACGCAGAAGGCACAGTTCTGTGCCATCGACAGGCTGAGCTACAGAAAACGGTGCAAAGTACTCAGCATAGTAGATACTTACCGAGAAAGGGTGTTTTTTGCAGAAATCAGGAACACATGAGATGTTATTCATCCATCTAAGAAACAAAAGAAAACTGACATTTCTGAAGATTTCATCTCAATGGACTCAGTTGAACCAGTTACACCACAAGCTTTCCCAAAGCTGGTAAGTGAATGATGATTACTCACAAAGAAAGTTTCTGTAAAATGAATATCACTGAAGTGAACGCTTCCCTTATAAAGTCTCTCCAAGAATCTCGGGGCACTCAGTGAACTTTCAGAGACAGCACTTGGGAGGTGATTTCCATCCCTATTTTACAAAGAAATTACAGACACATTAAGCTGTTTATTCCTACTGAAAAGTGGGAGCAGGTGTGAAATAGTTTAACTGAGAGTAAAATGTAAGCCCCCCTCGCTACCAGTCCCATGAGTTTGCCCCAGGATCCCTGTTGGGATAAAATGCTTTATTTTTTTTCTACCTGGTCCCAGCGTGAATGCTGTGGCAGCTGTCAGCTGCTAGTTTCTGCTTTTAAAGAACTTGCCAAAAGATGATGCCTGTAATGTTAGGGTCACACGTGGCAGCGGCAGGTTTTTTATTTTGTAGATTGACTTGCGTTGTAGATTATGCAGTAGGTTAACCATCCAAAAAGTTTTTTGAGTACTTCTTTTAAAGCATACAAATGTACAGATAACTCTGATTGGGAGTTTCAGAAGAATCAAATAGAATCAGAATCAAATAGAGAGATCTGTGTGCTGATTCAGTTTTGCTCATAGACTAAAAGCAGTCAGATATCAAACAGCTAATCAGCGTGTGGCTGGCTAGGGTTTTCTGGAGGTTACATTGCAGAGGAATGAAAGGGTTATATCTAAGCGCATTTAATAAAACATCAAAAATTCATAAAGCTTTAGCATGGAATTCACAGCAGGTACTGCTCTGCTCCAGCTATGCCAGATACGCCACGATGCAGTAGAGAAATGCCACCAGGTTGCATTGATAAACCCACGCAACCGGCTTGAAACACAACGTGAATTCATAGAATCATAGAATCATAGAATGTTCCGAGTTGGAAGGGACCCACAAGGATCATCGAGTCCAACTCCTGGCTTCGCACAGGTCTATCCAAAAATTCAGACCCTATGTCTGGGAGCATAGTCCAAACGCTTCTTAAACTCCGACAGGCTCAGTGCTGTGACTACGTCCCTGGGGAGCCTGTTCCAGTGCGCGACCACCCTCTTGGTGAAGAACCTTTTCCTGATGTCCAACCTGACCCTCCCCTGTCGCAGCTTGACTCCATTCGCTCTACTTTCCAAACTTTTTCCTACCCTTTTTTTAGCAGCACATACAAAGAGAAGCCTGAAGCACCGGTTTCCAGGACACCATACTCTAAGGGCACATTCAGGCTCTTTCATAAGACTCAGGACTTTCACTCTTTAAGAAAATACTCCTGGAGTGCCAAAGCAGTGAGAACAAGCTGAGTCCTGAGAAAAGTCTCAGGATGCTGAATGCTTTCCTGGGGCAGGAGTGGATTTAAGCTACAGGGCTTTGCCTGCAAGGGTTACATTTGGGAAGAAAGAGACTGAGCGGACATGTGCAAAACAAACAGGTAGGAAATCTTTTCTTGTAGCAAAAAGGACTGAAGTTTCTGGCTTTTTCTTGTGGTCAATGTGCTTATCAGCCCGAACTATGATTTTCTAAGCCTTCTTCTAAGTACTGGTGTGTTTATGTAATACATATATGTGTGTGCACATTCATGCATGACCAGGGAAGCGGAGCATCTGAGCGAAACAGGCAGCAATAAAGAAATCTGCAAAAGAGATCTGCAGAAGTAGTGAAGTAACTGAAGTTGGAAGAGCTTGCTGCTCTGCATAGGGACACTGATTTCACTCCAACAGTGCATGGTACAAAGCATCTGCTGAGACACAGAAAAAGTGAAATGAGATTTTTTATTCAAGACAACTGGTTAAGTGCAAATTTATGTCTATAGCTGATCCGACTGAAAATTACAAAACAAACCGCAAAACATAGGAGTCCCGTTTCTCCAAAAGAGCACTATCCTGTATTATTTGCAGCCTACCAAATTGCTCCAACAGGACAACAGCTAGAGCATGTTCAGGTTTGTGCTGAAGCAAATCCCTCTCAGTAGGAGAGACCTTGGGAGAGGAAGGTCAGAGTAGGGCAACAGGAAACTGGAGGATCAGGTGCTGCTGGCAGTAGGTCTTTCTGGCCTTTAAGGAAGAAAGTGGACATGTACGTTTTCAGTATCCGGTGCTTCACACTGGAGAAAGCCTTCCTGCTCAACTAGGACTTTCTTTCCCCCCATCATAGTGCTGCCCAAGCAATACAAGTACTGAAGCTTGACAGTGGCAAAGCCTCGTGTCTTGAAATGGTCAAATACTGTTGTAAAGTGTGGAGTGCGTGTTAAAATGCAAGGCTAGAACTGGGCATGTAGAGTCAGGGCAGCTCTTTCACCAATGCTAGTGGGAGGTTGGCACAGAGATAGGGGATGAAATATAGCCGTTGTCTGTTATTTAGCCTTTTGTCAGCTGTTTGAGTTCATTTCTACAGTCAAATCCAGCTGGGGGAAGGAATAGCCTTGAGGTTGCCGATTCTTCTTCCTTCAATCTCTATTGCTTCTCCCTCCTCTCTGTTACCCCTGCTTCTCCTCTTGCTCTCTTCCATACTTGCACGAGGACAGCTGAACGCTAATGTCTCCCAGTTCCTCCTTGGGCTTTCCCCCTTTTTCTGCTTCCTCTACTCATTTGCTGATTACCTGATAACCTAGAAATATTGTCAGGGAGCAGCAAGAACTGGGCTGCTCCGAGAGGGAGGAGAAGCCCTCAAAGAGGGAGGAGCCAGTAGGGAGCACAGCACAGGTAGGGACACCCCTGGCCAGGGCACAGTCCCCCTGTACCCAAGCAGAGACGAGGCAGTAACTCTGACAGGGTCCTTCAACAGCCCCGGGCAGGTAAGGGAACAAGCCAGCTCCATGGGCCATACCAGAGAGCCCAGTCAGGACAGCAGGAGGCAGAACTGGAGGCAAGCCTACGCCGTAGGTCCATGGTCCATCCAGGAAGCGCAACCAGTGATCAGACTGGAGACAAGGCTACCTCCAGCATAGGTCCAGCATCCGTCCACAAAAGCCCACCACTAAGCCAGGACAGCAGGGACCAGACACAGGTCTGGGTGCCCCGGGGCTGAGTGTAGATGCGGCTGCTGTACCTATAGGCAGGTTGCCTGGGAGAGACCCAGGTGAGGACCATCACTGGTGCCCTCAAGCCCTGACAGATAGCCAGGTGTAATGCTGAAGCAAAACGAAGTTTTAGGTTTAAGATCCCAATGAGTGGAAAGTAAACAAAGATGTGCCCTAAAGGACAGTAGTGTTGCTTTGCAGTTTTGGGGCAAATCTCCTTTTGTCAGATGTAGAAATGCTCTCCCTCCTAAGCAGTAACCCTGTCTGCGTGCCTGTGTGCACGTGACTCCTAGATCTCTGGCTGGTTATTTTGTTTAGCCTCTGCTGCAGTCTCCCGTTGTGATTTCAGACATTGCCTATTTGTTTCTGCTTACTTGATGATGAGGTAGATGGATTTCTTTACCCAATGTGGGCATCTGAGATGAGGCACAGTTACAAAGGGCTGGCAAGGACCTTCTAGGTCTTCATAGACAGACCTGGGCATAGGTGCCTCTCTCATAAACTGATCACCCTCCAACCTGAAGTTGCTGAAGGATTTTTCCCTCCCTTCCCCTTTGGAAAGGCTCTTTGGTAGCCTCACTGTTTGCATGATGAAACATGCTTTCAAAGTCCAGCTCAAACTGATGCACAGTTGTTTACTGGCACTTGTTTTCCCAAGTGATCTGAAATTTTCAGACACTTGATACAGGTGCACCTGCTTGCTTCTTACCTAACCAAGGAGCACAATCAGTAGGACTCAGCACTTCATGGTCTTTCTTGATGTGAGGTTACGGTTGTCGTGGTTGCCATGTTGTGGCTACCCCAAAAGATGTTCAGGTAGTCATCGTGTCTCATCCCGTCCCATCCCCCTGTCCGCCAAGAGGAACCTGGGCTTAGTTAAATGTGCCTGTACCGTAAGGGTTTGTTAGCATAGCCTGCAGTGACTTCTTGTGAATCATAGCTACATTCTCAGCAGAACGGGATGCCAAGGTGGATGTGATTTTATAACAGTCAATACAAGTAGGAAACCTAAGGAAGTGTAACAACCAACATTTTTTTATTAGAGGGTCAGTGGCCAAGTCATTCAGGAGGAATCAATTTTCAGGATTTGACTACAGAAGAGCTCTGCAATCTCATTGCCCCCTGCATGCCCAGCAGCCTTTTATTTTTATTTTTTATTTTTTTTCCGGGGGAGACTTCAGCAGATGTCTTCCATCCTTTGGTCTTTGACGCTGGGTTCCCTCTAGTGGCATTAACAGGAGCATCGATTCTGTGTCATTGACTGATCTTGGTCCGTAGAAGAGGCAGGGGGAGGAGGACACTGCAGGATGCTACCAACTCACATCAGGAAACACTGACTAGTCTTCTTCAGACTAGTAGCCTAACACTTTTGTATACCACAGGTTCTTTATTTTTTCCATCAGCTGTTCAGCCAGTAAACTGAGTTTAGTCGTTTCTCTGATGAGGAAGCTCCTGCGGCAGACAACAGCAAAAGTGGTAAGACATATACATACGTTAGTGAGAGTAATCTCCATCTGCAGTAGTTATCAAGCTACCCTGCCTTCACACTGCTTGTGAGCTCCTCAGCAGTCCTAGAGGGGCTTTCCTCAGAAGATAGGAATAGGCAGCCTGTATTTTCCATGAGTTAGATGTAACTGTATCTCTTGGGTCATCGTGCTTTTCCTTTTGGGAGGAAACACTTTCCCCTTCTTTGAGAAATATGTATTTACAGTTAGAGCCAATTCTGTGATTTGAGTGCCACCAGTGTTTGCTGGCACTTTCAGAACTCAGCCCCTCACATACAGCACCGCAGTACCAGCCCAGCTCCTTCCAGGGGGGTGATGCCCCACAAGCTAGTGGCCCCCTCCCTCACTACCCAAATACAAAGAGCAGTATTTGCTGTCCCCATGAGTATTGTCGTGTTCAATGTGCATCCCTGGGAGGAGGTTGCACTGTCACATGAAATGGTATCAACTCCACCTTCCATTATAGTCACATCAGGCTTTGGTTGCTGATTCATTGCACCGTGGGTCTCCTTGTATAAATACTTGATTAATCTGTTCTTTCTCCCACTCCTCCCTCTCGCTTTCCACCCATGTCTATTGCAACGCTAGCGCACATTTTTCAATACCTGGTCCCAACAACTACTGGAGTCTGGGCAGCATCCACCAAGAACTGACCAACTCTAGGGGACATCTTGTTCACAGTTTCGTAGATGTAAGCTGCAATTGCATCGGGGATGACCAACCAGTCACGACGGTCTCGCTCAAAGATGGACTTTGAGTGCACTTCTGAGAAGGAGGAGGCAAAAAAACATGAGGCTTCTCCAGTCACTTCTCCCTCTGATATCTTCGCCCAGGCACAGTGGGAAGAGACGCAAAATTCTCGCGTTCAGAGCCTCCCCCAGAATTTGCTCTGGCAGCATCCAGCAGCACCTCATTGCTAATTTTTGGGCACCTGGGTCATAGGCCTTACGTGGCAGAGTATTTGCACCAGGTATGGATGGTTTGCATACCAAGCCCCTACTGACTGGTTTCACTCTAGCAAGCACCATATTTTCATGGTTTTGAACTGCGTTATTGGGCTTCAGTCCTGCTTTATGGATGGGATAGACTTCTTTCAGGCAGGAGAGAACCCATCACAAGAGTTTTTCAGACTTACCGGGGACAGTGGTGCTAAGGAGCAGAATCAGAGCTATCACCAATGCTCTGGATTGCACCATGGTTTGCGGTACCAGTTCAGCCCTGTACACCAAGATACCTGCTGGAATCACAACACGATGTTTTGTTTGTTTTCAGAGAAATAAAACATGTCTGTTAAACACCAGATTTGTGCAACAAACCTAATGAATAAATGAAAAAGAGAACAGGAAAGATCATGGTGCATTTCCTCATAAAAAGTGAGGAAAAGATAGCACAAAAATGAGTGTCCTTTTATTTGTATAATCACAAATACCCACAATGAATGATAGCTTTCAGAGCTCCAAGAGATATGTGACGGTTAAAGTTACTTTTTTGTATGAGAACTAAAATTCCTTGTTTCAGTATTTGAGCAAACAACTAGAACTGGCAGCGGTCAGAATAGGTTTCTTCTTCACACAGGTAGAAATGAAAAAGTCTTATTGCGGGATTTTTTGTTTGATTTTTTTGCAAATGGCTCTGAGGAATCTTGTGCTAGTCAGTGTATCACATACAATGATCTTCTGAATGACCCAGTGATCCAAGTAGTTTGTCTTGCTTTAGTTGTGGAAAGACTCAGCCAGGTTCTTTTGTCTTTTCCGCACTGTGATTAGTGAGGCAGATAGTAACCCAGGCAGAACACGTTCTCAGAAGGGAGTAAGTGCAAACTTTAGCCTCATCCAACATCCTTTATTTTGTTTACTAAAAAAGCCAGAATTAGAGGAACTCTTGAAAAGTTAGCACTTAGTACATTGTAAGGATGACACTGCATCTAAGCAAGCTTTTCAAACACAGTGCACTTTGAAAGGTTTTTAGAAGTTAAAATTGATTTATGGCCTGAATTACAGGGTTGCATCAGTCAAAACAACATGAAGAAGACATTGCAGTGCTAGGAACTGCAATGGCAAAAAAGGCTGCAAGCCTATTCCATATGAATACTTTGCTGAATCCTGTTCCAGGAAGTGGAACTAGTCAATGTTCCCTTTTATTCCACAGTAAGGCAGTTAATATCCATTTTGATCTCCTTCTATGCACATATTACCTCAAGAAGTTAGCACTCCATCTTCACTAGACATTTGCTGACTAGCAGCAGTTCCTGTTACCACCCTTCCTTGATTTTTAATCGTAGAGCCGGTTTCTCCCTCTGTAGACAAAAGGTGTAAATTTGCTTCCCAGGAGCGTAAAGAGGGGATCTTACCTGCTTCAGAGCCTGTAGTCCCTGTGGTGAGGGCAGCCGGGAAAAAGTTATGTATCTTCCAACACTGAAACTCTGCAATCCCTACCATGGGCTTGACCCTCCTGAGTGTCCTATGGAGCATCCATCACTCAGCTTCAATCCAGGTTGCTCAAGCACTCCCACCCTCTTCCATTTCAGCAATATTCCTGGCTAGGGAGTGTGAGAAGGGCCCACTCTTTGGCTTGGAAGTAAAAAGTGGGGCAAAAGAGCAGACTACCTGCACTAAATTCTCTACATCCTAGATACACCAGTCACAAAGTCCATACCACCCAGAACACAGAGTGCAGCTCTTACCTGTCCTGCTCTCTCTCTCTCTCAGGCCCAAGCTGAAGTAGATGCTCATCTGAGACACCCGCATTTATGCACAGCTAATATAGAGATAGCAAGGGGTCAAAGGTCCTGCTTTGTTTCCCCATTTGCTCTTTTGCTGCTATTGGGATTTGGTAATGGAGGGTCAGTCTGACCTGAGCCTAGGAGACGTGGAAGGCAGCTCCTGGGTCACTGAGTCCCCTACTTTTGCAGGCAACCATGTCATGGAGGCCCCTTTCATAAGCTGACCAAATTCCACATTAACAGTAGCTACAGCTGAGCTGAATTTTGCTCCCACTGTTCCCGTGGGAAGGCCCATGCTTTAACCTCACTGCTCTGACAGCTGCAAATTCTCTGTGGCTATTATTCTCATTCCTGTTTCACCCTCTGTTTCCAACAAATGCATTAACCAACTGGTGCCCACAGGTGAGTGCGCACATCCATGCCAGCTCTCACAGTTCTTCTTTCCCCATATCCAAGCCTTTTTGCACAGGCTGACAAGATGGGCATATATCTGAGCTGTCAAAACTTGCACAGGGGAAACAGAACTTCTCCCCAGGCTGCCTGGGGAACTGGGCCCAGTCAGAAAGTGGCTGCAGTGTCACTGTAGGATGTTTTACCCTTAGCTCAAGCTCCAAGTGCCCGTTGGATCTTCAGTCAGGCTAACCATTGGTATTTGGTGCATACAACCACTGAGCAGGAGAGGGAGAGACAGAAACGGTGCAACGTGGAGCTACAAATGGCATTAGCTGAGGGATGGGGGGGAGCATAAGGCATAAATTAAACCTACTACGTGAGACCCAACAAATCTATGTCCTTATACCAGTGGCATAAGTGACCTAATTAAGAAGTCATCATATTAGTCACCTAATAAGTAAGTCACTGACATGACTTTCCACGAACATGTGGACAGTCTGAAAAGCTCAACCAGTTTCTTCATTTATCAGCCCAACAAATTTTTCTAGAAGACTTTTCTTCTCATGGATCTCCATTTACTGAAGAACCAAACAACAAGCATTCCCCTTTTGCAGACATGGCAGCCAAGTTAGTGATTGCAGCAGTGATACAACTTTGGTCACATCATTAAAAGAGGGCTGCCAATGGGTTCCCGGACAATTTTCCCACTCTCTCAGTGAAGAATTTATTATATTCTTTCTTAGAAAAACAATGAAAAAGCCTCCTGAAATATTAAGAACATTGACCAAAAAAATCTCCCATAGAAGCAAACCATTTTGCACTTTTGTCCAAAAAATAGCAACGGAAAATTCTTAGTAATGTCTAACGAGGTTACTTCCAGAAGTCAGAACAGAGAATTTTTGGTTCCACTTCTGGTGAAAACACTAAAAAGCAATTTATGGTCTAGGAAGAATACACAGGAGCAACAGGTTGAAAGTTCTCTTCTATTTTAATTATACATTCAACAATCATTGAAGAGAATCTACACATTTACCATCTGCTTTTACAACTGGAATAACATTCAGAAGACCAGCACAAGGCACATTATAGGCGTTAAACTTAACTGAACTAGCAATGAGCAGTCATTACTTGTGGGGGTTAATTCAATATAACCTTGTGTCATCTCTCTCCTATGTTAGGTTGACAAACAGCAGTCTCTGACCATATTAAGGGGGTGTTTTAAACTGATGCGCTGCTGGAGGTAGTAACACAGAGGGGACTTAGCTGCCCTATGCCGTAATACATGCTGAAGAGCTTTGCATTGTGGTTGCTATCATACGAGGTAACCTACCCTCCCCGCCAAGTTAGCCTAACTTTACCTAGTGCTATCACGAACACAATCCCAGAGATAGCAACTGGGCGTTTCAGCACTTTCTGCTGCCAAACAGGCAATTGCCAAGCCCAGATCAATGATTGCACAAGCAGCAGCCCTTGCCCTCCATTCCTGGAACGGCATTCTGGAATGGCGGGGTGCTCTGCAAATAAGCAAGAAAGCCAGGTATTGCAAGTCCCCTCTTAATCAAAGAAAAAATACATGCTTATTTTTTGTTATCTTTCTTACGAACCTCTGGTCTGAGGTGGAAAGCAGCTGACAGGAGAAGCATGGGTGTCCTCACTGCCTCATGTAGCATGGTCACCTACTCATTACATTATTATTTTAATTAGGGTAACTCCAGTGGCTATCAAGGCACTTTGATACAGGAAATTCGTTCTTGGGGATAAGGCATGCTCCTTCAACTGTGTGACAGGAAGAAACAAAAGTCTAGAGTGGCAATAACTCACAAATGTGAAACACATATAACTTCTTTCACCACAAATGGGCTGACATACGAACATCAGCTCTTTGGAATGCCTGAAAAACATGAGTAAATTACAACCTAGAAACAATGCGGCTATTTGCTACTGTTATTGCTTTCAGTGTGTGGTATTTGAGCTGCTCAATTCAATCTCTCTTTTAAAAAGTCAAAGATCTTGTAATCTTACCGGAAAAAAAGAGTCTACATAATACTGAGCAGTGCTGTTGCAAAGACTTTCATTTATAGCTAATTGAAAATAGAAATAAGCATTTAAAGTGTAGCTTATTTCCTTCCCACTTTTCTGCCTGCTTGCAGTTGCAAAGCATGCATATGGAGATTTCCTTTTTAATCATTTCACAGCCCACCAACTGGTGCTGTATGAACTGCAGTGGTCTGTGGACCAGACCTTAGCAAACCTGGCACCACTTCTGCTTCCCTGCTGGACAACCTAATCTACGTCTGTCTGCAGTTTAAGAAGTCACAGAATTAAGCCTGAGATATAATCAGTTTTCCCTGAAGAGTTTTGTTTAATGTTTCTATATATATGAACAAAGCCACTGAAGACGAGCTCAAGCATGATAAAGACAAAACTCTTCAGACTTCACACAGCACAAACTGTGCAAATTCACACAATCTACAATTAATCACCCTAGCTCAATTACAGGGACCACAGTAGTAAATAGATGGAGGGCTCCTTCACAGAATTTATATCAAAAAGCGTAACCTCTGCAGTTAGTGTGCTCATACAACAGCAGCGAGCTTCAACCACTGCTGCTGTTACAGTCATTTGGGTTTTCTGACTGTGTGAGAGGGTTCCTGCTCTTGCGAAAACTTGCTGGATATGTGTTGGCTTATACACACTTGAACGTGAAGGAAAACAAGTTCTTTCCCATGCTACCATCTCGGGTTCTCAGCTGATGTCCCAATAGGCTCTACTCTTGGAGGAGAATGAGGCCTTCCCTGAAGCCTGGACATTTGGGCTGGGTTGAGAAGCTAGTGGGTCCTGCTGCTCTATCTCCTTACAAAGGAATCAGAAATAAGCACTGTCAGCCAAGAAACTGTAGGAAAATGAGTGCTCCCCATAGTAGCATTTGGTCGACCAGTAGCTGCATCGGATATCAAGCTAGGAGTATTTGCTGCAAGCATGATGTTTCCCATCATTGTCCAAAGAAAAGAAAAATGGAGGTGGGCAAGATGAAAGCATGCCCAAATCAGTCTTCCAAGGGCATCAGTAACTGGTACATTAAAGAACAAATAAAAGAAAGCGTCCCATGTGGCACTGGTTGGGAAATAAGCCAGGCTATACAGTGATTAACACTTGCCAATCTCTAGTGCTTCTGGGTTACAAAATAATTAAAAAGATGCTCCTAAAGCTCCTTGCCAACAGTTGAGTCTTGAATCCAAGAACTGTCTTTGGCAAGCCAGTTTCCTGTGGAAGCAGCCAGCATGCAACTACAACACCCAGAGAACATCAGTTTTACCAACACATCTCAAATGAAAACAATGGACGAATCACAGCAAGGAGAAATGGCAAGCTGTTCTCCTTTGCAACTGGTCTCACAGCATAGAGAAATTCTGTGTTCTAGTTGCAAGGTAAGAGATGAGAAAACCATGCAACCTAGCTAGAGATCAGAGGCACCATGTATTCAGAATTGGTATATGTTGGGTTAAAGATCAAGAGGACAATAGTAAAAATTGCGACTGTAAGACTTCAGAGCCCATTATCCCACCCCATGTACATAATACATGGCACAAGGAGCAAAGGTAGAACATAAAATGCATAGAAAAGAGTTTATGGCTCAGGAAATATATATCCATCAAAGTCATGCTTCCTAGAGTTGAAAGTCTGGTCCACCATATGAGGGACAGTAGTCATATCCTGTTCAGTCCCTGTGGGGACGACCAAGCTTTGGTAAATTTAGCCCATTACCTTTACAATAAATTGAAGTCCGTGTCAAAGGGTGGAACAAGCATCTTTTTAGGACTAAGCTCTAAGCTTAATGCAGGGCAAGGTGTTTCAGTCAGTATAGGGCAGATGAGCTGGCAACTTGCAGATGTGCCAGTCAGCCCTTATTAAGGCAGTCATACATCCTTCTATGCTCCTTTCATCACTGAGATTCTTCTGTTTGGGAGAGAGGCTTACCAGGAACAACAGGCAGTAAATGCCCTACCTATGCTGAATAGCCAGGCAGAAGCAGAAATTTTATATACTCTCAAGTATAACAGAGAGCCTAATAAAGGAGATGCTGTGGCTCCCTACGCCAAACTCTGAGGGGGCTGGATCAGATGAGCTCCAGAGGCCTCCTCCAACCTAAATTATTCTATTGTCCTGTGATTTTACAACTCTGTGATTATCTGAACCATTCTCCAGTAACTGGTGTGCAAAGGACCGGCATTCTACAGACTGGGCTCCTTGTAGTGCCAGGGTACCTAACAAAGGCAGCTGATATCTCTCTTCCAAGAATGGGAATTTTTTTAAATTAAAATCTGCTGTTTCCAATAGAACGCTTTCAGAGGACCACAGCCCATTGCAAACCTAAGTCTCCAAACCAAAGCAGGAAAAAAAAGGAGTTAGGTATTGCTTTCATGGTCACTAGACATAAATTCTTCAGGGTCACAACTCTAAGGGGAAGCAAATTCATCCTTTTTTTTTTTTGCTGGTTGCCTGTTCAATCAAAAGCAGTCATCCCAACCTACATTGTAGAAAAGCTAAGAGGAGTCTGATGGGAATTTTAGTTCTTTCAGTACTGGCATTAAATGACTATGCTTCTTGCACTGTGGGAACTTCCTCTGTCCTGCAAGAGAAAATAAAAAATTTAGGAACAAGGAAGGATGGATGGAAAACGTGTCTTCCTACCTGCTCTGAGCACCATAACAAAACCATTCATACATACACACATCCCAGCTGGGACTAGAACTGCATTTCCTTCCAAAACTCAGAGGGAAAAATCGTAACGTGCAGAATACAGCCCCCTTTTGAAGACTGCCACCTGGTAAAATACTGCATACAGGAGATAAGGGACACTTAGCATTTTTTTTTTGTTTTTAAAAAATCCATTTTTTAAAGGGGGAGCGTGGTGTCTAACTTGGAGACTAGCAATTGGATATGAAGCTTTTCACACACCGGATGCTGCTTGAAATCTAGTCCTAGTGTAAACTGACAAGATGAGCGGTGAACAATAGCTATTCACTGCCCATATAATGCATGTCCAGTCCTCAGGAGTCGCAACAAGCAAGCCACCCTCCTCCACCTGGCCTGAAGGATCACGCACTTCCCACCACTATAGCCACCCATGATCTTAGAGCCTACTTCATGTAGCTTCAGGCATCTTACCTGGATGCTTTCCCATACAAACCATCTTAAAAATACCACCAAGGTACTATAAAAATGAAATGCTGGAGATTGATCACAGGAGAATTATGCACGCTAAAGTCAGAAGTAAAGCAATGCCAGAGAAGGCTATAGAGGGATATTCAGTACTGCCACCTGCTCTGGAAGTACTCCTGCCTTCAGTGCAGTGCAGCGCAGAAGAGCTTTTCTAACACCAATGCATAGAACCCCAAATGGCTCTAGGTAGGGACAGCAGTGAGAGGGTGTAACATGTCAACCGCTGTGGGATGTGATAGGGGATCTACTTTATTTGACTTCTCACTTTGTCCCTGAATACGCTATAGCCATGCAACACGCGTCTGAAGGCAGGGAACTCAGCAGCCTCTTCCTAACCAAGCTGTGCAGGGTACTCACTGCTCCTTGCCCAACTTTTGAAAGACAACAGGCTGCAGAAAACAGCAAATGCTCGCTCTCACCCCCAGAACCCACCTCTTCCCTTAAGACAGGAAAGCAAAAAGGCAGCTGACTCACCAACCGTAGCCCTGCACTGTCTCTGTGCTTGCTGTCCCGATTGGGGATGATTTCTAACGAGCGATAACTGGGGGGTTTATCTTCTGGCCATTCCCGAGACCGATTGCGCCGCCTGCGGTTTGCCGCTGGGAGACGGACTTGCTCTTCTGAAGAGCTCCACGACCCCCGTCGAGAAGGGGGAGAGTAGCTGTTCCTCCGGTGACCTGAGTTATTGCTCCTCCTGGTGTGGTGCTGGTACTCTCGCCTCCCAGCAGGCTGCTGTCTGCAGCCACGATGGTGGCTGGAGCGCTCCCTCGCTTCCTCCGAATAGAAACTGCAGCTGCTGCTGCTGCTTTTGCCCCTCTCAGTCAGGCGGGTGGGTGACACATCCCGCCTGGAGTGCTGGGGCCTGCCATTGTAGTCAGCTGTCCTCTGCCTCTGAGGATGGTCCCCTTGCTGCCTGTCCCGGGGCTCCCGACTGTAGCTGGAACGAGAATCCCCACTGGAAGGCAAGGGCCACCTCCGATTTTCCCTCTTGCTCTCTGCTGCAGAGTCCCAGGGTCTGGGGCTGCGGGCAGCTCTCTGTGGCTGTGAGGAGTTGCTGCTCCCACGGGAGGAGGGGACGTGGTCAGCGAGAGGAGGAAGACCTGTTACACTGCGTTGCATGATGTCGGAGCCCAGGGAGGACAGCAAACTGGGCTGCACAGCCTGCCGCTGGTGGGAGGGTGGCTGGGGCTGCGACACGTTAAGGTTTTGGATTTCAGACTCCAGATAGTCCAAAACACCCTTGTTAGGCAACAGTTGAACTTGTGGCTGCACCAGTGGAAGACTGCTCTGCAGAGACACATCTAAGGATAAAAGCACGGGAGAATGCAGCAAGTCAAGGAGAAACAATAAAGAGAGCCAAAGCCATTAGTGCGGAGAGGCCAAATCCCTTTTGAGCCTTTTTTCTCTTCCTCACTGCAAGAGCTGTGCAAGTCTCAAGCACCACAACCACACAAGGTAAGGCGCAAAGTGTAATAACTGGTAAGTTGCAGCCACGATCTGTGTTTTAAGCAGCACAGAGGTAAGAAATCAAAGTCATCCAGTGCACCAGGAAGCATGTATTCAGAGAGAGGAACACATTTTTTCCTACAGCATTGATACTAAAATTTTTTTTTATTTTATTTTTTTTAAATCAGAGAAAGTTCATATTGTTTCCTCTTATATCTCACTGAACTGGAAGTAACATGAATCAATACTGCAAAAGAAGATTTTTTTAATACAAATGCACATAAACACACACACATTTAAGTATAGATATAAGTAGTAAATGGTACAGTTTCTTCACTAGGAAGCTGGTGCTGCTCCAGAACAGTTACCCAAAAAAGTCATGGAATCTCCATCCTTGCAGTTTCCAAGACTCAGCTGGACAAAGCCACAGCTAATATGACTGAGGTTGGTGCTAGTCCTGCTTTGAGCAAGAGGTAGGACTAGATGACCGCAGAGTTCCGTTCCACCCGGCATCTTTAAAATTTCAAAGCTGACCTGAAACAGGCTAAGAAACAGCCTGAAGAATTTAATTGCCCATTGTTTTCTGCCAGCATGCACATGCATTTCCTTGAGAAGTCTCAGTGCATTCTGTCTTAAATCATGATGGCTCAGCCACCAGATCTTCCTAAAGAGAACTGGTGCCTTGGCTAGGAAAAATGACAACTGTATAGTTAACTAGAGGGTTAAAAAAGTGTATGCTCAAACATGTTGAATCTAGTATTTAAAATGTTTACAAACCACTTCTTCAACCAACAGTTAGGACTGTAAATCTGTGACTGCTGTATAATGATGAAAAGCTAATTTCAGATGAAAAAAATGTTATATTTATTTGATAAGTCATTATGCTGAATTCCCCTATTTTTCTGGGGTGATTAAATAATATTGCTGGTAATAAGTTATTTTATTACTTATTTCTCTGAGGCTTCAGACACTCCATCTTCCCTCCTCCATTAAAGTCAGAAATATATACCACTCATGTACGATTTTTGGGTGGAACATCTAGCAAATTCTTCCTGGTTCAGTAATGAGCCCTTTATCCTTCACTGCATGCAGGCTAGATCTACTGCACAGAAGGCAGTTTGCCCTCAATCATATGAAGACTAGGCATTTGATAAGAACTCAAACAAATTGCACCTCACTTGTCATGTCAATTTTGGCTATAAGGAGTTGACCGTGACCAGTACAGCAAAACAAAGAGACAGTACCCTCCTCTACCACATGAAGCGAGATAAGCTGGGTATATTTACCCTGCAGTCACTGTGGTGTAGCACAACATACACCTTAGTTAGCATTAAACTACTTCAGCCGGCACTGAGCCTAGCAAGACACTTAAGATGGATATCCTATATTTATCCACCCAGACAAGTCTAAAGTACAATGCAGGTGTAGAAGAGCTGTCATGCTAGGACATGCGGTCACATTAGGAACATCTTTCTCACTTTTGTAGTAGAGAGCATAAAGCCTCACTGCTCAACCTCCCTGAGAAGTTACCTGCTTCTTATCCCAATCTCCCTCTGAAACGATGCCCATGGCCTCACCTTGTTGCAGAAGAGGGTTCAGCTGGTAAGAGGAAAGTTGCGAGTTCCTATCACCACCTCCATAGAACATGTTAGGTGCCATCCAAGGTGCAAATGCCTGAGCCCGCTTCATGAACCGATGCCGTTCCAGGACTGTAAAAGAAGAAAGCTTAGAGCAGCTACCCCTAGAGCACAGCTTGCAGAACACAAACCATTCTACTTGATAAGACTATAGCCTTTGAATGTGATCAGGTATATAAAATTCACAGAAGGAAAAGCTCTCTCCAACCTATGACAAAGGTTAAAAATAGAGCACAGGAAACTTCAACAAGAAATTGTACGGCTTCAAAAAGATACCTAAAACTGAAGAAAAGGGTTACTGCCAGACATTCAGTGTACATTTCCAGGACTGGGAACAAACAGCACTATGATTAAGTACACAGCACATAACCAAACACAGGACTTCTACCTGCCATGTCATTATGAGTACAGCTGTGGAAAGGTGGGATATAATGAACCCTACAGCAAGACATATGCCACGCTGTTTTCTCTCTTAGAACTCTTTCAGCTCACCATTGGTCCTTTCCCTAGAGTTAAATGAGACCTTTTTTGTACCCCTCATGTAGGCTTGTCCAGATCTTACCTTCCACATCATGCTCAAAACCCTTCATTGTTTCCTCTGTTACACAAACAAGGCACTCAGAGATGCACTGTCCAGCTTCTCCTTGTCTAGTCTTTCAACTGCTCTTGTTGTCTCTCTCTCTGTTTACCTCAGCATAAGTGCTAAAATTAAATCCCTTTGGACAGTGTGGTCAAACTGGTGAATAAACTAAATTTCCTGTTCTCAACAGTAACGATCTGTGTGCCAAAAGAGCAAACTCAGTGGAAGTTTCTCTCTCTCGCTGTCCCTCACTCACCACTAAGTCCAGATCCCTACCAATGGGGTCAGGCTCCAATTCCACTTCACTTTTTTCAGTACTTCCATCTCACCCCTACTCATTGCTGCTTCTTTTTTGGGGGAATACCTAAAAACATCTGAAAGAAACTTACTCCTTCTACCACAGACAATCAAAACTCAAGTTTACAAGTAAATTCTGCAAGCCCCAGACCTTACAAAGGCCAACTCTGCAAGGTTTGTCTGTCACTACTGGGTGAAACTTTACTGTAACTGGGGATTTTGCAAAATTTCTCTTATATGGCTTCTCTGGCGCCTCAGAAGAGGCAGACTTTTACTGCAGCCTCTTCTCCTTTAAGGCACTAACAGAACATTCTTGCCTATACATTTTAGGAGACAGATAGGAATGTAATTGCCTTTGAGACATTTACCCCTCTGATAAATCTGGCTGAAGTTGACTGATGAAATTAAAAGTTACTGGAGGGGAAGAGACTGGGGATAGACAGGTTGACTACATAAGCTTTCCTTCCTTAAGAAACCAGGCTACAGCTAAGCTCCAATTAATTCTGTCCTCTGGGTTCATCTGCAGCAAGCAGCATTTAGACTGCGTGCTCCTTGGGTCTCAACTCCTCCCTTCGTTTCATGTAGCACTCCGTTTCTTAAACAGATCGTATGCATGTCCTCCTTTAGCTGTTTCACTGAATTTACACAGAGCACCACTTGTGGCAAAACAGGGACTGACCATGCCTCTCTACACAGCCTTCCCTTTACCCACAGCTCATGTACATCCATTTTGTTCCCCACTCCAAACTCCCTCCCCAGCCTGGCTCCAAACGGAGTGAACTACAAAGCTGGGGACTTCAGGGGTTTTAGTCTGAATACTTTGATTTTTCTTCAAAGCACTGTAGCCCAAGGTAGCAGTTTTCAAGCATTTTATGTCAAACTTGCTTCATTATTTTTCTCTTCCAGTTCAGCTTTCAAACTTGGAAGGAAGAGAGAAAGAAGAAAATGAAAAGGGATAAAAGAAGAGAAACGCCTTATCTGTTCCTCTCCCACTCCTCTGGTTACCACCTTAAGAATGTCCTAGCACCTGCTGAATGCAAATCCCTGGCTTCTGAATGCAGCGTGGCCTGAGCAGTGAAAGACCGGGCATACCTACTGCACTACATGTTCCCCTCCATAGGGTATGAAGGCAGTCACTAGGACCAAAGTCATCCTGTGCCTGTGATTCTCTGATCTATCCCTACAGCTGAACAAATGCAGAATTGTCCTTGGACTTCCTTCAATACCCTCATCTTTTCTTCCTTCACCAGATACTTTGCCTTCCAGTTTCAACCTGATATACAGAACACTGAACTAGTACTCTGGCTTCCCACTTGCAAAATGGAGGTAAAGTTACAGACCTCTTTCCTAAAGTGCTTGTGAACGTATTTATCTGAGGAAGGTCAGATTCACCCTAGTTCCAAAACTCATACCTTCTATAAAGCTTTGGCAGGATGTTTCATTGCTCCTTCCACCCGTTCCCTGCTGAGAAAGTTTGTTCTTTACCTTTCTTACCTTACTTTACAGCTGCTGAGCCATTATCCAATTCTAAAAAATTTACTTTCCAACCTAGTCAGACGCAGGTGCAAGTATATCATATTTTGCACCAATTCGTTAGTGGAAGTCCACAGGAGAAAAGAACTAATAGGAACAGAAGGAGGTCATACATATATTTACCACAGTATCTGTAAGAGGTGGCTTTTTGCAGAGTTTTGCATGGGGAATGTAATTGGCTTGTTCCTGGGGCATGTTTATTATTTCTGTAACACCAATTCTGAATTACTCAAACAATTCACTTCTATTGCTAGGTTCAAAATCATGTTAGCTGATGACCTGACTTAAAACACCCAGAGTTACTTTGCCTCAGTGTAATCTATGCTCATTCAGCAGATCTAGGCTACCCTCTAGTGGCCAGTTAAGTGGAAAGAAATCACCCACACTCGGCTCGCACTGTGATTCTGAGATTTAATTGAGGATTTTTGCCTTCTTTTATGTGGAACTGTTTGCTCCTGTCTTAATCTTCCTCTGTTTTTTAAGTCTCCAGTTCATTTCCTGAAGGCCAAGTCAGTCAGAGGCAGGATGAAGTGAAGGTGCACTAGAGCAGGGGAGCAGTCACAAGGATCCCTTGCAAAGTGGATAAAGAGGGCAGGCAGCTGGGATGGAAATTACAGTCACGGAATCCAGCAGCCAAGGAGGCTGAACTCATCTGTACCTTCTCTTGTGAGCAGATTTGGGAACCCCACAAGAATCTCTCCTGTTTATCCTCAGCAGGGGGCACGAAAGACAAAAGCAGCACTCTGGAATGCCATCACCTCCTACAGCACAGAAAACCCTCCAACAAAGCTCATGCATTTTCAGAATCCTTTTTTTGATGAGAACTAGGAAGTCTGGAGGTGCGAGTCTTTCATCCCCATCACCTCTCTCTCCCCTCATGAAAACTGATTTCTCTGCCAAATTTCCATAGCGTCCTCACCAACACACATTTCACTTCGCAGCCCATAAAGTCCCCACGAAGTGTTTTGTTTGGTTTTGGCTTTAGCAAATGAGATGGTCGGTTTGCTCTTTGCAAAGGCTAAACAGATTAAGCTTCAATCTAAACCTCTCACAGTAGCTTCTTTCAGCTCTTAGAGAGCTTACTAACACCCAAGGTATACCAAATAACGCTTTTGCAGTTAAAAGGAAACCAGAAACACAGCTCCTTGTTCACAAATCCTCTCCTTGCAGCATCTGGGTAAGAATCTGGTGATTTCAGTGGTAAGTAAATGTATTTGTTGCATTTTGCTCTCGTCAAATTGTGTAAAGTGCAGGGGGGAGTATTCTACTTTGTGTCATTGCTACGTTTCAGTTACAGGAACACAGCAGTTAAACAACCTTAGTAGTCAAAATTCAAATGCTATGCCTGGCTGGCCCTATTAACAGAACAGAGTCTGGCTGCAGAATCTTTATTACTGCAAAAAACTATGCACAACAAAGCTTCTCTCGACCCTCAAAACCTCAGAAAGCATTTGCAGTGTTGACCATCATGACAGACCATCTTTCTCCTTTTTTTCTCACTTCCTTCCCTCCATAAAAAAAATAAACCTTTTTCTTGTGAAAGGAGCAGCTCTGAAAAATAACAAGATGACACAAAAATCCAATTTTTATACAAGTACCTCTCAGAACAACACACTTAAAGGTTAGGCCAGTGTGGAGAGTAACATCATGATAAGGACAAGACATTTGCTTGCCTTCCTCATGTGCACAGGCATAAGAACCACAAGACAGGGAAGAAAACAGTCCTGAGCTACTCACATAAGGCCAGTGACTATGCGCTGGATGACATGGGAGAAGTTGGCAGTGAGGTGTCAGTGGGGATGAACTTCTGAACGTAGGACACAGAGCTGCAAGATGGGATCCACGTACCCTACCTCCCCTTCTCGAATCTCAAGTAAGGTGGTCATGAATGCTACACTGCACAAAGAAATGCCTCAGTCTATATGGACACTGAACTGGAGGGAGAAAGTGGAACTCAGCAAGCTGTGTGTCAGGCTTTTGTCTTGACAGAAGCCATGAATGGACACACATTTGCTTGCACCTCACCTTCCTCATTACAGCAGCACCGAGTTGGGCAGCAGATACATGGGATGTGGCAGCAGCAATACTGGGGGCAGCACTGGCACCAGCATACTCCAATCAGCAGGAGGAGGAGGAGGCCACCAAGGACGATGAGGAGTACTGTAAGCCAGTCTATGGGAAAAATGGAGACAAAGAGGATCCTGATGTACCTGGTCACAGTAAGTTACTAAGCACCTCTCCGCTACTGGAGAAACCTTTGGGTGGGGAGAAAGAGAACAGGAGGTGGTATCTGCTACCCAGGCAACAGACCACCGGCACTTACGCAGCACAATTAGCTTAACTTCTTTGTCTGGATCGCCTGAGGTATCTCCTGGTGCTTCCACAGTGCAGTAGTAGACGCCATGGTCCCACCACATGACCTCACTGATGACAAGGTCTGCCCCTGTGGAAGAAGGACTGAGAGGTCAGCAGACTATTTGGGAATGACACTACTTTCAGACTCCATTCTAAGAGGGTCCTCTGCCTGCAGGCGACATACAGTACTGCACCTCCCCTCTTCCCAAGGGTAGCCATCACCTTCAGACAATCCCCTCTGAGCCCACTGAGAACTTCTGTAACAGCATTAACTGCCAGTCCCTTTTCTCTTTGCGTTGCTGGAAGGCAACATTACTTAGAAGTGGGGCTATTTCTGTGTGCAGTGAAATACCAGAGTGCTGCTGGGTGATGGATATTAAAATGGATGCTGCCAGCTGCCAACTGCTAACACGGGTTTTGGAACACAGACCACTGCCCCTGTTAGGCCAGCCATCCCGGTAACTCTGGCAGTAGCAACAGCTATTGCTCCAGGGGCAGCACGGAACATATAAAGCACAACTACGCAGTACTTCTTAGAGTAAAGAACTGTTTTCTGGCCTCCGGACTCCTCAGCTTACCTTTGCTCTTCAGCAAAATGCTCAGGCATCCTCAGCTCAGCCTTACCTTGTAGTGCCTCCAACACTCTCAGGCCAGCTGAGGACAGTGGAGCTGGCCCTTCACAACTCTTGTTCCATTGCCACCTCACAGAACATGTAAACTAGAGATGACATTAGCCATGTTTATGCTTCCCTTCACTTAGTAGGCCCAGATATTAGATAGTTACTGAGTTCACTGCCTGCTTGTGTGGTCAAGTCACTTACGGTTCTGAATGGTGATCTTTCGTTGCCGGTAGTCAACACCCAGCACAGGCTCATTCTGTCCATATTTCTGAATGACAATGCGCACCTTTCGCTGGCTGTCATTGCAGTCATCGGATGGGTCCTGGCCAAGAGCTAAACCAGCCTGGTATGCTGTAAACACACGTCACCAAATAAGATGCCAAAAGTTACTTCAAAGGGCTAATTTCTATCCCCTTGTAAGCAGCAGAGAAACTGCACATGTGCATTTGCTTTTGTTCAGTAACACAAAGCATCAAAACAGCAAGTACAAGATGCTTTGGAGTGCTTAAAAGCAAACAGAGGTAGAGCCACAGGAATGGCAGAGATTTTGAGAATGCAGGAGCTGCAGAGGAGATGGCTCCTGTGGTCATGACAGAAAGAACAACAACAGAAAGAAGCTAATAATGGTAGGCAGGAGGGCAGGTACCAATATGAAGATAAACTGCAAGAAAAAAAGTCACAGAACTCCCAGGACTACTGGAACAAAAACAGAAGTGTGTTTACCAAACAAAATCTTTAGACACACATGAACCGCTGTAGGAATTGTCTCCCTGTCCCTCCTGTATGCCATTACATGTTGAAGGGCTCCTAAAGACAAAAAATAATCCATCATCTGATTCTAAGTCAGAATTATGTGGAAAGAGACCCAACAGCATTAACAGAGGACTAGAAGCAATTTCTGTCTCTGTTATGAGAGAATCACAGTATAATCCAACACTGAACTGCCAGGCATGTGGGAGCTGAGATCTGAGGAGACTACTGATTCAGACAGCGTTGTCTGTAAAGGGCTTGCGATGAAGAGAGGAGAGTACAAAACCTGTCAAAGACTCCTCCATAGCTGTACCTACAATGGATCATGAAGAACAGACCCCACTAAGCAAACACCATGACCTTCACGCTTTTTATCTCTGCTGGGGACTATTAGCTCAAGCCTGGGCTCAAAGCACTCACATTATTCTGGGAACAGCAGAGCCATGGACCCACCTGCATCTGGACTAGGCTGTAGAGTACCTGGTAACATGCCTACCCAACCCATCTGGACTACAAAAATGAGATTTTGGGCACCAAGACACCAAACAAATCCAGGGTCCCTACTCTTAGTTCATTTTTAAGTGTGCCATTAAGCTAAGGTTGACCAGCTTAAATATACCATCTTAAGAATGAGAAACACTCCTGAAACAAGGCTGCACACACCAGAATGTTTGCACATGAAGTGCTGCCACAGGTACTAAACGCTGTCACTTATAAGTCTTTCTGCCCTCCAAAATGCATGTATTTCTTCCTAAAATCAGTAACACCTAGTCACTAGACTCTAGCTCCAACCTTGGGCCCCCCCCATGGAATCAAGTCCACCTGTTGCAGGACCCTTGCTTCCAAATACGCAGGAGCAGAAGGTGGGGCCGCCAAGTTTGAGACATGTCAAACATGGCTGAATCTCTCCGCCTGCTGATCTGATGACAAGGAGGACAGATGAATTGCTTTGGCTGGGATTTCAATGATACAGTACCATAAAGCCTTGACATTGCAAAGGAAATCACAGACACAACCTCTTTTTTCTTGAAGCCTGAGGAAATACCACCACCAGACCTAGTCTGTGGTCAGGAAGAGGTCAAAAGCCTGTATTCCCCAGTAAGTCTATCTTCCCCTTCCTTTCCATTTGAAAAGGGACTTCTTGGAGGACAAGCCTGACACTTACAGGCTGAGTAGTAGTCAAAGATGGGGTCCTTGCAGAAGGATTTGAAGCGCCAGGTCACCACCACATCCTGCAGCTGTGCTGAGGTGCTATAGTCACACTTGAGGATGACACTGGCAAATAAGGTGGTGTAACGCTCAGCATCCTGCACTGTCACCAGCAGGGAGAGACAACCTGCAAACAAGAACACAGAAGTCAGTCAGCCAGCAGGAGCAGACATCGCATCACAACTTTCACTGTGGACCAGAACCAAAACTGAAGTACACTTCCCTTAGCCTCACACAGGACCTGTATCTACAGACCCTCTTTAAAATGAAGCTGTTGTTACGTATGTTTAGAACTCATCCGTAACAACTTCCGCAGCATCTTCTACCCAAGCAGCTGCATCCACTGAGCAAGGTTTTACAAAGTTTCTCATAAGCTATGCTTTATTTTAGCCACACTCCAGAGACATCTCTATCTTGTTTAAACTTTGATAATACAGTAAGTTGTGCTTGTCATTAACAATAGTGAAGTTATCACTAGTTGCCTTTGATAAGGCAATACAAACAGTGCAGAGTGAGCGTAGGATGCCCTGTCTGGAATACAACCCGGAGAACAGGGCAGGGCTTGCAGTGCTATGCGAGGTGCTTCTTGACTGGGGAGCATGACAGCCGGGAAGGAGGGTAGGAAAGGGGGAGGTTTGGAAGGCACCAATCAAAAGGGTCATGAACCAGCACTTGATTTGCATCACGTATTCAAAGTCTTTCCCTCTACTCCATATATTCAGAATAAGAACAAGGAATAAGGGAATATATAATAATATCTGGATCATATCTGCAAGCATCATTCTTTCAGTGTCCTCTTAGGCTGCACGGAGTATGCTCCAGGCAAACACGAGCTCACCCAGTTTCCACCAGGTGGAAACCATACAGCCGCAGAGGTGAGGCATTGCCTCAACAAGTACTTTTGTAGCAGGATACTGTCAAGGCAGTACTTGCTCAGTTTCTTGTTTGAAACAAGACTCTCAGCCAGCAGACTCAAAGCACAGCAGAAAGAGCTCTTTTGCCTAAAAAATGCCAAGCAAACACACAGAAGACCAGGGTAAAGGCTGAGTACAAGGCCTTTCTGAAAAAATAAAATATACACACTTAAACACAGAAATAGCAGGAGCTGTGCAAAATTCTAGTAAAACCAAGGCTCTCTAGTTTTCACTATGCTGTAGCAAGACAAGGTCCAGACTGGTGACAAGTAGCTGCAGTGGCTCTTATTTAATTGCATTGTACTTCAACACATCTTTTCAGCTTTCATTGTGAAATAGCTAATACACAGGATCTTACCATGGGAAATCATAAACAAACCAAAATCCAAACCCTCAAGACTGGCAAAACCTTGACCTCATTCGCAAACAGATCTTTCCCATAAGAACACCAACCTGCTGAGGCTCACGGAAACGGAACAGCTTTTCCGTGGGCTTCCTACAGCAGCATCTCTCAGGCAAGAATAAAATACTCAAAACCACTATTTATTTTTCACTTACTGAAACCAAAGCTCTTTTTGAAAGGGATCCTTTGTCATTACCTCTGTTCTACAAACGTCAGTTGAAAGATAAGTTCCTTACTTTTTAACAATGTTAAAAACCTACTGTTTTGACCGGAGTCAGATGTCTCAGCACATCTGATGTTTCCTACTAACCTTCTCAACCACAATCATACAAGACAACTGAAATGCTGTGAAATTAAGGTAGGTTCCTGAGGTTGAACTGCATTCCTCTACTGCTTGCTGCTCTCCTTTTCCCGCTTGGAAAGAATAAATCTGGCCACCACCAACCTAGCAAGTTACCACTACCGCAGATCTATGACTTTCTTTGAAAAGGCACTGCCCTTTAAAACTGGTGAAGACAATTTTTTGCTAGACCATCACGCAGGAACGTTGCTGCCAGGCAAGACAATGAACATGCATACCTTGGTATTTTTTGCTGTTCTCTGTGAAAAACGTAACGCCGGTGTTTAAAGCTAAATAATCAGCAAAGACCCATTTACCCATGAAGCAAAATCATTGTTTTGGTCCTCAGAGGAGATCAGAAGCTGTCAGACAACCTGCAAAGCTTGGCAGAAAGGACCCTGCTTGGTGAAGGCCGCCTGCAGACATGGAAGCAGTGAAGTACACCAGATCCCAAAAGCGGCTGGGGCCGCTGAGGCAGCAGCCAAGGCTGGGGTGTGCACTTGCGGACAAGCCAAAGGGGACCCCCCGTGCTTATTCCCGTACTCAGGTCCAAACCCACCTGCCTGCAGGCAGGCGATGCGGGAAGCACAAGGCCACTTCCTCCTAGGCCACGAGCTGGCCGCACCTCTGGGGTAACGAAACCACGCGCCAGAGCGGCCCTCCCTGCGCGGCTTTCGTGCCGAGCTCAGGCGAGGGGGAAAGCGGGGGGGACAACGCGCGGCTCCCCCCGGGCCGGGCCGGGCCGCCCCTTCCCCCGGCCGCAGGGCCGCCGCTCCCCGCGCCGCAACAC
>VXAL01018026.1:213439-231289 GCA_013399475.1 Chauna torquata | reverse complement strand
CCCCCCCCCGTTTCCGAACTACAGCTCCCAAGGTGCTCAGCGCGCCGCGGGGGCCGTTGCCTGGAGACCGGTAACGCCGCGCTGGAGCCGGCCCCAGGTGAGGGGCAGCGGGGGCCAGGGCCCGCTCCGGCCCCACGGGCCCCCATCGCCCTTCGGACCCCCGTGTGTCCGCGCCTCCCGCCACCGCCGGGCGTCTCGCTGCTCCCCCGGGGTCCCCCGTGTGGCACCTTCCCCTGGGCCCCTCCAGGCCTCCCTCCCTTGCTCCTCTTGGGGAGCTCCGCGGGTCCCCTCCGTGCCCCTTAGCTATCCCCCCGTAAAGCAGCCCACCACAGGGCGTGCCTTCCTGCCCATGGGCTTCTCCTTGTGTCCTGCTGGAAGGCGGCCTTGGAAGAGCGTTGGCCTCAGGCTCTGCTGGGCCTGCACCTCTGTGCAAGGCCAGTGCTATCGCCTTCGCATGCCGAAGGACGTGGGACCAGGCTTCTCTTGGAAAAGGAAACCCTTTCTTCTCACCTAGATGCTCAGCTTAGGAAAAGTAAAACAGGAATGAATGTTCTGCAGCTGGGATGGGTAATCCCCTACATCTGAAATATGGGACTTGTTGGTTTTGCTTTACCGTGTTGTGAGGAGGCAGTTAATTTTATTGCCTGTTGCATATATGACACTGCTGTCTGTAGTTCATTTTTATGATTTTCCTTTATACTGTGTGTTAATAAGTAACTGGTGATACGACCTGTTTTGTGTTTCTGCTTAATAGAAAACTGGTAACTAACCTTTATTCACAAGGCAGACTTTAATAGACTTAACATGTTTGCTTGCATGAGACAAAGCTAGGATATCTGGATCATACAAAGGACTGTTTTAGTTGCAAGGTTGGAAATTAGAGTTAGGTTTTATTTCTCCTATTTTATAGGAAAGTACTTTGAATGTGTGCAACAATAGTCAGGTTCCAAGCAGGGCTCTCCTCTCCACTTCTTTTCTCTCTCTATCAGGGGACAAAAGAGATAATGAGGCTATGATAAAGGTGATGTGTCTAGATTCTGCTTTGTAGCAATATCCTGGCTGTCTCAGTCTCTGGCTAGTAAATATTTTATACGCTTAACCTTAATTGCTGTGAGAATTGGTATTTTCTGTTAGTCTCCTCTCTCTCAAGTCTTCCATTGTAAGAGACAGCAATATTCTCTATTAGGAAAAATTATTTCCTTGGGATTTTGTGCTGATTGCCTAGAACTGACTTCTAATAGTAATTTTGTGATAATGCAGATGTAGTGATACACCGACAGGACTGGATAGCTATGCCTGATTTACAGTTACATATTTTTCTTTGTGTATATGAGCACTTAAAGATTTTAATTTCTTTCTGAGTGAAATTAAGTTTTGCAAACCTCTGTTGCTTGCACATGTGCCTATTGTCAGCCCAGTAAATTGCTGATGTACTGTGATGTGCTCTGGAGGCTGACAGGAATTCTTAGTCATTGAATGGTGTGCAGTTTTTCATAAAGAGAAGGAAGAGGCACAAAAAACTACTGAGAGGACTGTATCAGAAGTTGAGTTAAACAAGCAGGACATGGCAAATGGGGAGAAATCTGACATTTCCAAAGCAGAGCTAGACTTGAGGAAGATGCTTCAGCTTGGGACAGGTGATTAGTATGTAATTCCTCATGGCAGACAACCCTCATGATAGCCGAACATTTCAGTCCTTAGTTTAGGTCAGTGTTACCTTCAGGCCAGAAAGACAGCAGTGAGTAGCCCATAAGGCTTATAGTACTGTGCTAAAAGGAGTCAGGATTGGAATCAATAAACGGAAGCAAAGTCCTGGGAGCAGCTGAGTTCCTTCACGTGGGATAAAGCCAACACACAAGACACTCTCTCCTGAAGGGATGAAAAAGTGACTGAAAGCACGTTTTGAGTTTTGTTCAAAGCCCACTGATGGCCAAAGCTTTTATACAAAAAATTGTACATTTTGTAGTGAACCAAAAAGTTAAATCCTGTGGAAGCAGCATAGTGTAGAGATGAATTTTTAAACTCTTGCTTATTACTGATACTAATAGCACTGCAGATATGTGCTCTGCAGTAACAGGTCCTTATTTCTGTGTATCCTGAAGTAGTGGACAAAACTGATATCACTTCTGTAGAAGTAAAAGCTGAGGTTAGAGAGTTAGTGGTGAGGCAGAAAAAGCTTAAAATAACTACTAGATGTGTTCCATTTCTAAAGTAAAACTGTTGGCCACATTTTGATCATTATTTAATTTAGTGCTCTTTATGCAGTTGAAGTTTCAGTCATGGGTTTTATGAAGGCAAGCACTGTATTTTTGAAGCTTTACACATTTAAACACCTTTTCTTCTGGAAAGAGGAAAAATGTAGGATGACAGACGTCATCTCAGTGAGTTTGTTTATGTGATATCAAATAAATGCTCATTTGATTTGATTATCCTGTGCTTTGAATAAATAAATGAGACAATTGTCTGAGATGAGCGATCGCTTAATGTCCGAGTTTACTGAGAATTTATGAGAAGCTTCTATATATAAGGATTCTGTGTGGCGGCAAAGTTGCCAACAAACATCTTAGTTTTGAAATAATAGAGAGAACATAACCGGGTGAATGTATTTCTCCATTCTGAGGCGGTCTGCAGCTTTTGAGAACATAGCTAAGAGAAAGGCAATTTGAGAGAAAATGAAGTTTTGCAAAAGTTTGCAGTTTATAGTACTGGCCACTGAATCAAAGAAAAGCTGAATTCACTCCCAAGTGTGTTGTTAGAAAGCTAAACAGTAGAACTGATGAGGATCTGGTACAGCGTTTCAAGTCAGTATGTTGAATTACTAGGATTGGAGGGGAAAAAAAAGCATCCTGGTCAGGCATACTGTGTGATTAGGGTTGACAAAAACTTCTAATTACCAGCATGTTTTTTCCCCACTAGAACTGTCACACCAGCTTTACTTGACACTATCTCAGTTTTCAGTATCAAAAGCCTTAATTCTAGACTATTTAGTGAAACTGTCTCATAAAAAATATGCAGGAAAAGAAAATCAGCGTTAAGAGAGATGCATGCCTTTGTCACAGTGAACTTTATGAAAGTTTTCTTGGATCAGTCAATCCGTGAAACCCAGAATCTGCAACAAAAGTAGACATCTCCCTCTTGAACCTCGTCAGTCTTAAAATTATTATTATTATTATTATTTTTGGCACAGTGTTTGAATGCCATCATGGTAGCATGCACTGTGAACATTGCAGTAGCTTTCTATAACTGGAACCCGGATATCAATGCAGACAGAAACGTTCAGACTCTCATTCAGCCTAAAGCATTTTCCAGAGTTCAATTAATTTATAATGAAAACTATGATAGTCTTAATTTTTAGAAGATAAATGATTGCTGATTAGTTACAATAATTTGAAATATTATAGCAATTTTCTCTATGGATATCAAAACACTTTGCTAAGATGGGTAAGTATCTCATTTCTCAGAAGAGAGGACTGAGACAGCCAAAGGTGAAACAGCTGATAAAAATTGTACATGTCGTTACTGGGTTTGGAATGAGAATCCAGGTCTCTGAACACTCCACCGTATATTTATGCAACTAGTGTGAAACTATTTCTTCAACTTCAGTGATATCAGTTCTATTATCTCACTAAAAACTCATGAATTTCATTTAAATGTATTGAGATATATTGGAATTGTTTTCTTTTGATTTGTTTTCTGAATTTAAAATTTTCTGCACGTCTGTTTTCAAGTTTTTCTCAGCACTCCTGGGGGGTAAAAGCTCATTTTAATTCTTAAATGAAATTATGCAGGACAGTCAGACTCTGGCAAAGCTTCACAACCTTCAGACGAAGATTGAGTAGGGCAGGTAGACCATGTAATGACATGAATGACACGTCTGCAATATTTCGTTGTCTTCTCTGTCTTTCTGGAGAGTGGCATTATGTTTGGACACTTTGCCTTTCCTGAAATACCTGAAAAGACTGAGACACCTCAAAAGATCTTTTCCCAAGTGGATTCTGACCCAATGCCAGAAGCAGGAAATGCAGGGTCCTTCTCTGCTGTCAAAGTCCAGCTTGCACATACAGAGAAATTCATTTTCATGTTGGCTATATTTGTTATTCTGAATATTTAGATTTCTTTACATTCAACTAATGAATTTCCTGAGTACTGATAGTATTTTACAGCTGTAGTATTTGTACAGAATTGCTCCCATGTTCATATTAAGGGTTTTTTTTTTTTTTTTTTTGGAAATAGAGACCATGTTTGAAATCAAAAAGCAGAACAAATTTAGAACAAGCACAATGTTTATCTTTTTTGGCTTCTTTCAGAGAAATTTGTGTAAATCAATTTGGTTTTTGTTTGAAAAATTCAAATCTTTCCCACCCCAGAGGACAATGGTAACTGGGGAAATTGTAGCACTCTGAAAATAAGTCTGAAAGCTGAAGAATTGCTGGGGTGTTAGTTAAGCCATTTAAAAGTGGTGTTGTTTTTTTTTTTAAACTGTGTTGATTTTATTAATTCAGTATAGAATGTTTTGAAGAAAGTCCTTTTTTCTTAAAGATTCGTCTCTTCTGCTTCTCTGTTCAAGATGTCAGATGATCTCAGAATGTCTATCTCCTGATATTTTCATGAAGTCTACCAGAAAGGTGGAAGAATAGCTTTGCTCTCTCAAAAACAAATCTCACCCCTGTACACTAAAGAGAACCCCAAAAGGTGTGAATCTTCTTCATCTTCCCCTGCTACACGTTTAGATGAAAGTCTTTCTATAGCAATGTACGCAGAGCCCAGAGGTCTAAAAATTGAACCAACGAATTCACCCTGTAAAGTAGGACATATCCTTGGATTATTCATATTTGTAGTGCAGAGGCAGAACACAAATATTAGGTTTGGGAATCTCAGAGTGTTTGAGAGGAAATGAAAATAGTCTAAATGGCAGACAAAGGCAAAAATACTAGAAGCTGCTCTTCACTGCCAGCAGGTAAAGAGGACATGCCAACTTTTCCAACTGAACAGGAGGGAGCAGATGAGAAGCCAGCAGAAGGTACACAGGCAGATCACAGTGGTGTCCGTGAGTATTTTCTGCTGTTATATAGCGATTCCAATACTGAACCTACAGTAGCGTCTGGCTTCTTGCACCACTCACACCTTTCTTACTGGTAAGGTTCATCTTCAGTTGCTGCTCTTGGTGTTGTCAAATTTCGTTTTGACCCTGGTCAAAGATGACCACTCACAGAGAAGTTCTGGGTTGACCACTGTGTCCGCAGTTCTTGCCGTCCCTCAGCCCACAAAGTCTCTCCCCTGACAATTCTTGCTGCTTAGACCTGTTTCCATAGCCAGTACTGCAATCAATCTGTAGATCTCACCAGTCTCTTTCAGCCACAGAGGTCTGTATTTCTGCTTTTAACACCATTTCCATCTTGAAATGGCATGTCCAGGTCCTTTGAGACCGGAGTCTATTTCAGATGTTCTGCATGTCATCTAACACACTAGATTTAGATAGCATGGGTAACAGAATCCACTAATGAGTCTCCTGTGGAACTTTGAAGGATTTTTGATGCATACGTTGGTGCATTACTTTTGGCATTTGTTTGATCTTTCTATTGTACCTTTTTCCTGTTATGAGATATGTTTCCTTCCTTCCCCTAAGTTTTTAAAATATGGTTATTTGAAAGCAAACTTCTCCCTATATGTGATGCTAAACAGCTGGACAGAAGAGATTAATGTTTTTATTTTTATTTATTTATTTATTTACTACTATAGAACTATACTTAACCTGGCATGCGTAAACAAATTAGTCAAATGAATTCATACGTAAGAGGCAATGATCCCAATTGTCATTTGCTGAAGCAGCCAAAACTAGTCTTCCAAAGGAATCGTCAACTGCAGAGGAACAGGAGGCAGATATGGAGCAAGTGTAGTCAGACACAGAGAGAGTTGGTGGGCACTGCTTTCCACTGAGGAGACGTTGGCATGAACTTAAAAATCCCACTGCTTTCTAGTTTTTATTTTTTGGCTGTTATTGTTGCAAACAGCATCTCAGACCAGGGCAATCATGCTACAGCTGAGTTTCACTGCTCACTTTCTGTTGGCTTAGCTCGCATACTTCATTTCACTCTTTCTGCTCACAGTTCTCTGACCCCTTTGTTGATTGAGGGGGAGAAAAAAATTAAGGTGAAAAGCTTGCAAAATAGGTAATGGGGATTCAGTCTGAGGAATCTAATTTGAATGCACTTTTAGTGCTTGTTTAGTTGGAATTCAAGTTGACAGTATTCTGCATTGCAGTCCAGCAAAGAACTGCACTTGGTCACACATTAGCAGTATGCATTTTCTGGGACAATGATGTCTTATGGTGGCGTGCTGTATGTGAAAGAGCAAAGAATATGTGCTTTTACTACTTGTTTTGTATGGTAATGTACATTCAGTAGCTGCTGAAAAGAGAACTTAAGTACTATTTGGTTTCTAAAGCTGAGACCTAAGTACCAAACAAAGCTGAGCTACTTCAGTATCTTAGGTCTTGAGTTTTAGAAACAATGTTTTAAAACACTCTCATTTTTTTTCCTGTGAATTAGTCAATTTTGAGTATTCACAGTAAAGTTTTGAAAAGCTGGAGGGAGAGAATTTTTAAAAGCTTCCAGGACAAGTTGTTACTAAGACAGAATACCCGTTTCCAGCTATGGAGTGCCTATTACTCTGTCAAAAGAGACAAGGAATGCATGAATTCTTCCATTTTGCAGTTAGGTGCAAATGTCAGCAAGGAGCCTAGGATTTATGCCGAACATAAATTTTCTTTATATTCCCACTTTTGACATGCAACAGATGATTTGGAAGAACAAGATAATAATGAAGTATCCCCGAAGGCAGAAAAAAGGCCTGAGAAGGTTGAAAACAAAATGTCAGAAACTTTCTTCTATAATTATGAAGGTATATATTCACGGCCATTTGTCAGTGGAGACTCTGGGATACCAATTAACCTTCTTACTCTTGAGTATCCTTTCTGTTGGGGCTGTGCAAATTTAAAGCTAGGGATTTCTTAATACGTGTTCTTAAAATTGTACTTGTCTAATTTGGAGTACTCTGTGTGGCATTAGTGGGATACCTTTGGTTGAGACACAGATAAGAATCCTGACCAGTCATGGTCCTGGATGAATTTAATCTTAAACGTTTCTTGACCTCATAAACATTTCTTATTAGGCATAATTATTACTTTCATAAGTATTCTTGTAGAACTAGATCACGGCCAAGTTAATGTGATTAGGCAGAGAACTAGGGCAAGAATATCCCCGGTAAAGCTCTCCCTTTGCACTGATGTTCCCCAAGCAGCTGGGGGGTACACGGTTGTGTACCTCATATTTCTTCACAGAACTGCTAAGGGAGAAGTGCACAAGAAACCAGGTGTATTTGTAGCCTGCTGCTCAGAAGACCTAAACTGGTGGAGTGGAGGAAGTGATGCTGATCAATTAAGAGCTATAATAAGTTCTTTGCTAGGTAGAGTCAAGTAGGATATGATATGTGACTTTCACAAGTATTGGTGGTTTTCTCTGCAGACACAGTCAAGTTGCTATTGAGGACTGGATTTTCCCTGCTCTACATCTGCCTGTAGATGTTTAAGAAGTGAGCCTGAGTAGTTCCTTGGTTTAAACTCCTGTCTGTAGAATAGTTCCTAGTAATCTAATGCCCATTTCTTACATTTTGTTTGAAAAGCAACCACCAACCTGGGGAATATGAACTCCTTGCAGCTCCAAAGGATGCAGCAGAGGCAAGAAGTGTACCCTGTAATGGAGGTGAAAGGATAGAGCACAAACTTTAGAAGGTCTTCATTTCTGCCTTTCCCTCAGTTACAGAGACTTGATATAGTTTACCTTCACTGTGTATTGAAGAAAACTATCACCCTCCGTCAGGCTTTTAGTCACCAGACTCAGTATTCTTGTCTCAGTTTTCGTTTAAGCATTTCTATCCACTTAGTAAACTTATCTAGAAAGCCAGTGTCAAATCTTTTCCTTATTGAATTGTTCTTAGATATTCTTTTGGATATGACTGCAACAGAAGTGTAAACCTGATGGTGATGGATAGCCAAACACTGCTATATATAGCGGGCAACCAGGTGGTGCTCCTGGACCTGAAAACTAAATCTCAAAGTTATCTTCGGAGCAGCAGTGGAGGTGGAATTGGATTTATCATGGTATAGCTTTTTTTTTTTTCTTGTTTTAGGGTGTTAGTCCCTCTCTATAAAGCAAAACGGACTCTTGGTTGCCTGATGGGAGATTTCTATAGTTGCACATGCATATATGTAAGAAAGTATGGTACTGATTAAAGGGATGTGTGGACCATGCAGTGCAGGCTACTCAGCCTGTCAGTGTAATTGGCAGAGCAGAAATATCTGTGTACCTGTCTCAGGCCCAGGTAACTTAAAGGACTGACAAGTGCCAGCTGGGATTCATTTTAGCACCTATTACATTCTTATTTAAATATTTTGGCTCATATGAACTCTGTTTTTATTTTTTTGAACACTTCATTTCTCCTGTTCACAGCTGATAGTAGTATAGAGTTTTGCCTGTGGTTAAAATTTAGAAAATTAAGTACCTAGATAAATTAAAAGAAGTATCTTGTTTCACGCTAGTAAACTCCTACAAAAAGCCTGGAATCTCAAATGTTTTCTCTGGTTTTGTGGCACCTTACCCTGTGAATAGCTCTGCCATCTCTCTGTTGTATTCCATATGAGCAAGGCTTTCAGAATACCAGCCTCAGACTGTTCTGCTCCATTGTAAGCAGCCTTTCCTGGAGAATTACAGTACATCTGTCCATCTTCAGAACAATATAATTCAGGATGGCTTTTCTGCAGTTTTCTGCATAGATGGCTGCTGACCCAAATGATGCACATGGAAAGATCAGCTAGTGGGTTGAGTGAGGTAGGAATAGTAGAAGAATGCATGATAAAGGAGATTATTATACGGTTTCACAGTTTGTCATGGTTCTGCAGTATACACGCAATAATCCCATTTTGTGTGCATAATGGTTTTACCATTGTGTGTGTATGGTGGCTTCATTCTGGTGTTGAGCAATAGATGGGCAGTTGTTCAGGATAAACATACAGAAAAATACAACCTAGCATTTGCGGCAATACTTTTAACGAATGAGTGAGAAAATGCAATAACTTAATAATTAGCAGAATGGAGACAAAGATGGCATTACAGCACGCAACAGGACTTTTGCTTTTTCAAGGCACACCCTACTAAGCAGTACTTTGCAGTAGGAGAAAAAGGAGAGAAGCCAAACCTCATCGTCTATGACTATCCTTCACTGAGGCCTTACAGAATACTACGAGGTATTGTAAAAAGTACTATTTTCATTTTACACAAATGGGCCGGTGTTTATAGATCCTAGCAGATGGAGTAGTGGTTCACTTTAAGTTTAGAAGGAATTATAATCTTTTGGTACTTCACAGCAGAATAAGAAACACTGATTTCCAGCTTTTTCATTATTGGATTGGAGAAAGCTTATATTAAGTAGAAATAGCCAACTGAAAACTATTATGTAGTGGGAAAAAAACAACTGCAGTGAACGTGGAGCTCCTTTTAAACAGATTTTCCTATTGTTTCTTCCTCTTTTCCATGCATGTGTGGATTGGGGCTCGTACATTTCTTCAGGTGGAACAGCGAAAGCCTATGTTTTTGGTGATTTCAACCATGCTGGCACTCTGCTGGCCAGTATTGGGAGCAGCCCTGACTACATGTTGACTATCTGGGACTGGAAACAAGAGAGGATTGTGTTAAGGTCAAAAGCTTTTTCACAGGATGTTTACAGGGTCACATTTTCTCCTGATAATGAGGAACAGCTAACTACGGCTGGAGCAGGACATATCAGGTAGGTTTACCAATTATGATTAATAAGTATCAGCTCTCGTATCATAATGTCTAGATGATGACTAGCAGGAATGTATCATCAGCAAACGTGCACCGGTGGTGAATGTTATTTTACTTTGCCATTGCAATTACAAAACCAAGAAAGTCTTTTAAGTCCTTCAGTCAGTCAGCGAAGTCTTTTAAACATCTTTGCTGTCGAAAAGGGATGATGCTTGGCATATCTGTACTACTGGCTGCATTCTTGTAATTCCAACAAGCACTGGGGAGAATTAATAAGAAGTACATATATATGTGTCTTCTAGCTGTTAACATAGCATACATGCCTCCTCTGCCTTCTGGGCTTTCTACCTTTGATTTTATTGAGCTCAGCTGCTGTTTGGGCAGCCATTAGAACTGGTTGCCAAGTCATGGATCAGAAAGCCACTGATACCACCAAAAACCCACAAGGAACCTTACCAAAGATGTGCTTCCATACACTCCCTCCTCTGGTAAGTTCATGGATCTAAATAAAAAATAATAATAAAAAATAAACGACAGCTTTAAACTGTTTGGGACAGGGACTAGCTATGTGCTTTGTGTTTATCCAGTGTTAAATGTTAACACAGCAGGGACTTAAGATATGAGTTGGATGGTGTTGTAGTATAAATGATACTTTAAAAATTATAACACATCTAAGATTTCTTTGAATTTTAAGAGGAATCAGATCAAAATCTGAGATGTGTTTTATAGTTTGTTTGCAAGGTGGGTCTGAAATGAGAAATCACTTATTTAGACGCAGAATGAAAGTGGTTTAGAATATATTATTTATGGAAATTGGATAAAACAAGCTCTCTTACAACCTTTCTTTTGAGCTAAAATACTTCGAATAAACTGACACAGCTTTCAAACACAGATACAGATGATCGTTAACACAGATGTGGACTCGAATTCCGATTTCCAACACCTATCATAAATTTAATGTCTCCTGCACACACAGTGAACCATTCCTAATTGCAGTAGATGTTAATTTTTCTTTAATGCAGTAATTTAAAGCTGCATTTTGTACAGCTAAAAATATAATGATCAATTAGGAATAGCTGTGAAGATCTAGGATAAAACTTTTTGCTCACTGAGATTTTACAGTCGTGCTCAAGTCTGTGGGGTTATTTGCATGAAATTTAGGGAGGAACTTAGTCCCTTGGATTTTCAGAGTTGAACATCGTACATTGGAGACAGCAAGAGTGAAATAGACATCCCTAAGTATATGTATCGGTTGTATCAAGAAAGATATAGCTGTGGATTTTACACTTACGTATTTTAAATAATAGTTTAATCTTCATTCTGCCCATGCCAAATCCTTCTCCTAGGTTTTTCATAGGGAGGGTATACAGAAAAGTTTGTGTGGTTACAAAGCTTTATCTCATTTTAAAAAGAAAAATCCAGGGACTCCTGTGAAAAAGAGTAGTAAATGAACATCACAGAATGGCATCCCTGGTAAGATTAGTACAATGTCTGAGAGAGACTAAAGAGTGTGTCTAGGAAATCTTGTGTCGGAGAGGGATGTGTTTTCTATACTCAGGTTCTGGAAGATGGCTCTCACATTCAGTGGTCTCAAGTTACAAGGAGCTTTGGGCAGGTTTGGCAAAACAGCAGTGTCTGACATCATAGGGTATGTGGAGCTGCCTGATGGGAAGGTAAGTCAGAACAGGTTTAATTGATTTTGTTCCCTCTCAGGTTTTGATATAAAGTCTGCTAAGTAAGTTGAAGAGTTACTATTTGCTGCCAAGTGATATGAATTAGACCCTCAGTGCACTGCTCTGATAAGCTAATATTGACATTAATTTGCCAAAGAAAATGGCTTGCTTTGTAATAATTGAAAAGTATGATTAATATTGTAACTCCCAGACAAAAGATCTCTGGTGGCTTAGAGCTGAGGCTCCTCTAATGGAGTAGTGAAAACCTTAGTGTAAAGAAATACAAAGTATGTTAGCCCTAATCTTTAACTATTTCAGTGCATGTAAATGATGTTATATTCCTAAAAAGGTAAATCTTTTCCCCCTTTACACCTTCTCTTGGAAATATCTGTACATTGCTATCAATTTAATGCTTTTGTGGAAGGAAGCCACAAATGTTAACCAGATTCTTGCCAGTATTTCTTCATGGTTAAGTGCAGGTGCTTACATGCTTCTCTTCATTTGCATTGAAGGTTATCTCAGGGGCTGAGTGGGGCAACTTGCTGCTTTGGGAAGGCGGCCTCATCAAAGTAGAGCTCTGTCGAGCTGGACACAAGCCTTGTCACAATGGCCCTGTCACTCAGTTAGTTCTGGATGAAGGAGAACTTGTCACTGTTGGAAAAGATGGCTTCATTCGGGTGAGTTCTTTTGCTCTGCCTTTCGATGTATACAGCGAGGCAGATGTGACAGCTGTCATACTTTATGTATAGAGTCTACCCTCCCCTGGTTTCTTATGATTTTGAATTTCCATACCAATTGTACATGAAAACATAATCTGACCTAATAAAAACCCAGTCTCTTTTTTTGTTCCCAATTCCATGAAGGTGTGGAACTTTGAGACAATAGATGCTGCTGACTCTGTGGATGACACAGGATTATTGGAGGTGGAACCTATGAATGAGCTTCTTGTTGGCAGGAACGTCAGTCTCAATTTCATGTCAAAAGTTCATGACTGTGGACAGCCCATTTGGTATGCTCAGGTAAGATACACTCTAGTACATACAGCCCTGTGGAGAAACACAGAGTGAGAGGTGATGTTAAGCAATAGCAGGAGTACCTTACAGGTCAGTATATCTCTTTTCTGTAGAATTCAGTCGTAGTAACATGTGAGACTATGGCTTGCAGAGCCAGAACTGCAAAAGAGTAGGAGAATATCAAAATCTGTTATCTGAGTTCTGTTATCCTGGACTGATGGATAGGACTGATTAGGACCAACATTACCACATTCAGTCATTTCAGTTTCACAATGATAATTGTTAAGGAATTTTTGAGGAGTCATTCCGGGCAGTTTTATTTCCTCGTTGAGTTTGAGAATGTTCAGGTTACATGTTTTGGTTTTGCTTCTTCAGGATGCCAATGGAGCAATCTGGAAGCTCGATCTGACTTTTTCAAATATGGTAAGTTTATTCTCTTTTTCTTCTGATTTCTTCAATTCCTTTGCAGTAACTTCATTTAACTATACAGGATGCATCTATAATGAAGTTTGTGTTTAGTGAAGTTGCACAGCTGAAAATTTTAGCATTGAGCAGATGTTTTTTTCTTAAAAAAATGATTTTCATAACATTACTGATTATAATGACTGTGCAGGATTATCAAAAGTCATTATTGATTTTTGCTTCCTGAAATTTTAACTGCCAAATCCAAATTATCTTAAAGGAGTTTTATTCTCATAAACTGGAAATAAAAATATGAATGCAGGAAATGAGTTCAATGAGTATTTATATACCCTATTTAGATAGGTGTGTTTGAAACAATCATTACTGTTGCCTCTAAATGACATAAAGAACTAGGAAAAACAAGGAGCAGGTGAAGTATACTTCATGTGTTTTATCCAGCTGGCTACTAGTGTTACTACTGGAGACGTTTTTGATGAAGAAAGAGATGGCAAAGGTAAAATGGGGGCATTTAATTTTTGCTCCAGAACATATTGAAGTAAATGGGAATATTCCCTTTGATTGGAATAAAGTTCTGGTGCAACACATAAATAATGTTCCAAGAATTTCATGGTAAGAAGAGATGTGTAAAAACTAAGGCCAAAAATGTATGACAAAAACTAGAATTCCTTGGATGATGAAAAGATTTCCCAGGCAGTATAAGCCCTAGGATTGAGAGCATTTTCTTAGCCTTTAGAGCAACAGCTCTTTGCTAAAAATATTAATTCCAGGCCTGAAAACACCTAATGAAAGTGTTTTCCCGGTATTTCCCCTTATTTATACAAAGAAAATGATGAAATTTTAAATCAACTTAGTGTTGCTGTACGAATTTCCTCATGATCTTCTCATGAACATTTGAATTTAAAAAAAAAAGAGGGGGGCAGGGGGGGAAATAAATTGCTTATAGGCTACTCCAGCATGCCAAATTTTGTTCACACAGCCAGCACCTGTCTAGGTTTTTCAGGTTGACTGTAGATATGGCTAGTAATAACTTATAAGTGCAGCTCCAGCACATAGCAGAATTCCTGTTTTTCTGTTTTGCACTGCAGACCCGTGATCCAGAGTGCCTGTACACCTTTCACTCTGGAAGGATTGAGGCCATGAGTGTCTCTCCCGTGACATACCTTATGGCCACCACTGCTCTTGACCGTAAGTACACTATTCCTTTCCTCTCATACCACTGTAATCATTGTTTTTGCAGAGCAATGATACTTAGTTTGGAACTATTCTGTTTTGAACTGAAGTTGTGTATTTGCTCTTGAAAAGTCACTTTACCAACAACTGTTATTTATGGGATCAGTTCTTTACAAGTTAAGACAAATCATTAAAGTTTTTAAATAATGCATTTGGATTGCTTCATCTCAAAAGCTTGGGATTTTAATGAGAGAAGTTTTTAATGGAAAGCTGTATAAATTCTGTTTTGTTCTGAAGGAGCAGCTGGAAAGATGAGACATTTGGTTTGAATAGCAGCATTTGTATTCATGCCTCTGGATTGAAAAGTGTTGGGATCTTTTTTTTGTAAGGAATTACATACATTTCTAGCATTGTGAATAGTAATATTTGTGGCTTTCTTAGAAAATGGAATAGCTACCTTGCTCTCAACAACAGCTGACATGTAATTACAGACATTAATTTAACTTATAAAAATATTACTAGTTAGGCCTCTTACTGTTAGCTTTACCATGGTTTGAAAGAAGAATCACAGGCCAGAACATTAACAATGTCATTTATGCTGCTCAAAAAACGCTACAAGGTCTTTAACTCAATTCTCGTCAGCCGTATCTTGTCATTTGTCTGTGTTATACAATATACATGCACTTCTTGCCTGAAGGCAAACTTGTACCAGCTGAACAAATGACACTTAAGATATGTATGCCAGCTGAAATGGAATTGTATGCAGACCAATATGTGTATCTACTAACCTGTTAATTGGACTTGAAATTGGACTTTCTTTGGACAATCTCCCATTTTCATCCATTTAAATATTTTCTTCCCTAGGCAATTCCAAGTAGTAGTGTGTCATCTTTTCCTATGTTGACAGTACAGCGTTCCCTTAGAGTAGGCCACTGTGATTACTCAAAAATTACACATGGTGGTCAGCACGGGACTTCTTACTACACCCCTCAGCCCTGACAACTTGTGGGAATGTGTAAGTTAAAGAGTGAAGAAGGCTTCTCTTTTGTTGATGAGCACCATACTAGCTGTGGTACTCTGTAACCATCAGTCATGTCTTTCCAGATGGATGTTTGATACTCAAAGAGAAAAATTAATAACTTTCTGTCCTGCTTTTCATTCAAATAAATAGAAATTTCTCCATAAATCTTAAAATGGAAGTGACATTGCAAGAAATAAATTCCTGTTGTTTCCTTTCCACACAGGGTCAGTGCGTATCTATGATTTCGTCAGCAACAGTCAGCTGAGTGAGATTCAGTTTAAACAAGGAGGAACAGCACTGACATGGGCACCTCATGTTGTAAGTTTTTTGTTTACGTGTTAAGAAAAATTCATAAAGGGCCTATGAGACTGCAAGCATCAAGAAAGATGTTCACAATACAGAACCTTAAAGAAGTTACCATGCTGGAATTTACTGTAGTAGTATGTATGTATATAGTATATGCACAGTTTGACTTTACTGTGGATTGCCAGGTATCCAACTTTGTGTCTTTCTGAGATTTTAAAATCAGATCTCTGTGTGCAGTCCAGGAAGTAATATTAGTTTATCGAATAACAGCTTCTATTTAATCCAAGCCGAGTAATTGTCAATTAACACAAGTTAGTTAACACATTTCAAAATGACAGCCCAGACAATCCACAAACGTTTGGAGATTAATCATAAAGAATTGTCACCAGAACTGATCATTTGTAGAGTGTGGAGTCTATCAGTTTTAGACATATCTGCTAATTTTAATTAAAAGAGTGTCTAGTTATGTTCTTAAGGAAACATAGCAAGCCTAGTGGGTTCATTGTAAGCATATTGGTGAGGAAAATGCTTTACTTGAATTTCCAGGGCAAGGGTAGCACTTGGACAGTGCTCTTGTAACTATAATTCAGGTCATGCAGACTTACAGGGATTCTATTAGGTGATGACCTATCTATTCAAGAGGTAAGCCGATTGCCACAATAAATTGTACAGCATTACAAAACTAATTCAGATCAGTTTTGCAAAAGTTGGTACTAAACACAGACTGAAAAATCAGGGGTACTTAGTCTGGCTAGCTTCTTTTAAAATCCCATTAGATACTTGCCCATAGTTTAAGGCGTTTGAATATATTTGAAAAATCCATGCTATTAATCTAAGAAAATTTCATCCCACATACTTTGAACCATCTGTGTCCCGTTACATCCTCATAGGCAAGCTGGCAAAGTGCAGGTTAGGTAAGTGAACAGCAACATGGATTTTAAACTACCTGAATGGCTGGGCCCCAGAGGGTAGTGATCAACAGCACAAAGTCCAGTTAGAAGCACATCTCTCGTTGTGTACCCCAGGGGTCATTACAGGGACCATTACTCCTCATTAATGACCTGGATGCTGGGATAGAGTGCACCTTCAGCAAGTTTGCAGATGATACAAAACTGGAAGGAGTGGCTGATAGACCAGATAGTTGTACTGCCATTAGGACGAACCTGGATAGGCTGGAGATTTGGGCTGAGAGGAATCTTATGAAGTTCAACAAGGGAAAATGCAAAGTCCTATATCTGGGAAGGAACACTGCAGGCACCAGTGCTGCCTGGGGGCCCATCAGCTGGAAGGCAGTTCTGCAGAGAGGGATCTTGGGATCCTGGTGGACGCCAAGCTGACCATGAGCCAGCAATGCACCCTCATGGCAGAGAGGGTCAACAGCATCCTGAGCTGCATTAGGAAGGCCGTTACCAGCTGATCGAGGTGGGTGATCCTTCCTCTTTACTCAGCACTGGTGAGGTCACATCTGGAGTACTGTGTCCAGTGCTGGGCTCCACAGTAAAAGAAAGATATGGACTTACTGGAGGGAATGAAGCGCAGGGCCATAGATTTGAAGTTCATGAATGACTACCCTTGATCGTTTACTGATCAAAGTTGTCATACACCTGCTTATTGCAGTGGTGTTTTTTGAGATATGACAGCACAGGCTGATCTCCCGAGATAACTGGAAGACAGTTACCCCCAGCTCACTTCCATAACCTCCATAACGGTTTCGTACATAACATTATACTTTTGCCAGTTGGTCACAGATCTTATCCATTCACCTGCATCTCTTCACACACAGCAATTCTCATTCTGTTCTCATTTCTGGTGTACATTAATATTGGTCTGTGCCATATCCGGAGTTGGCTCAGCTTGTAAATCACTTCAAGACACTGCTGTATATGGCTAATACCAGCTAAATCTGTACGTCCAGATAGATCCAGCTGAAACACAAGACTGTTTCTGCTAACTCTTCTCTCTCACAGTTCAAGCCTGTCTACATTACTAGAGTCAGAGTCGTAGAATGGTTTGGGTTGGAGGGGACCTTGAAGATCATCTAGTTCCAGCCAATTAGCAACTGAATTATCTACGGGGCCTCTGTTAAAGACTCCATAGTCTCCTATTTCCATCTCAAGTAACTGTCCCTGTTGACAGCTGTATTTTACATGATCAGCCAGACCCAAGTCTGTGCCCTCATCTCTTCAGAAATCATACCCACATTCAATGCCAAATATTGTATTCAGGGTAGTATAATAATTCCTTCTTGAGTTCCAACTCTTCTTCTTAAGAAGAAGATACTAATATATATATATATATATCAGTATGAACCGCCTTTTCCTCATAAATTGCAACCACATCCTCACTGACGTTTCCAGTCCCAATGGCATGTCATCAGTAAAAAAAAAAAAAAAAAAAAAAAAAAA
>VXAL01018026.1:154256-213430 GCA_013399475.1 Chauna torquata | reverse complement strand
AAAAAAAAAAAAAAAACAATTTAAAACAACCTTTCCCCACCCTCAGTCCTCCCCCTCCCTTTATGGTAGCATATTAGAAAGAATAAACAAGATTTACCATGTATGGAACATTCTTTGTGCTTTAACACCACATTGATGTAAAATGAGATACAGGTTAACACCAGAACATGACATGCAGATTTTTATTCTAAACTCCCTGATGTACACTGTGATTTTTTTTTTTCTTTTTTCATTCTTCCACTCAAAGGTAGATCCTAAGGGAGGTCTAATTGCTGTGGGGTTTGAAGACGGTGTTGTCCGCATAGTTGAAGTTTATGATCCCAAAGGACTGGCTGTTCTGGGAGGAAGGACCAATTTAGGGAATGCAGAGATAAATTTGAAACAAGTTTTCAAACCTCATAGTACTGCAGTTACAGCCTTGGCATATGAACGAAATGGAGATGTCCTTGCCACAGGGGTATGTATCACTTCCTTTGGTTATTTTTATTAAGCCGCAACCATAGAAATTATTTAAAGAGACAAGGCAAAATTTGGTTACTGACAACGCAGTTATACTCCCTTTATTGCTGTTGATCACTTCCTGTAGTTCTGTGTAGTGCTGGGGGAAGAGAAGGATCTGTTTGCACGCACACACCTTTGTTTTGTGAAGGAAAGCAACCATGCAATCCATACAATTCATTTTGTGAATTACTAGACTAGTGTGAATTCTGTAATCCCCTTTGAAGATGCATTTGGCTTATTTTGGAATTAGTTTAGTAGTGTCTTGTATTTAGTAAAAGCAAGTTCATTTGTATATCACCTTGGCAGCACTCCAGCTGCTACCCAACACTGCTTTGCATTACAACATGATCAACTGATCAGTTTGTCAGTGTGCCTGCTAGGCTTTGAAATGATTTCCGATCAGTGGGGTCTCTCTTTTTAGCAGCTGGCTTTCAGCTGTGAGCAGTTCACTTGCAGTTACATATTGAGCTGAATCACCATGTGTACTGGGTTTACGTGGTAAAGGTTTGGTAGCAGGGGGGCCACAGGGGTGGCTTCTGTGAGAAGATTCCAGAAGCTGCCCCATGTCAGATAAGAGCCAGCTCCAGCTGGCTCCAAAAGGGACCCGCTGCTGGCCAGACCTGAACCAATGAGCAATGTTGTTTGCGCCTCTGTGAGAGCAGATTTAAGAAAGGGGAAAAACTGTTGCACAACAGCAGCTGGGAGAGAGAGGAGTGAGGAAGAGCCCTGCAGACACCAAGGGCAGTGAAGAAGGAGGGCAGGAGGTGCTCCAGGCGCCGGAGCAGAAGTTCCCCTGCGGCCCGTGGTGAGGCCCATGGTGGAGCAGGCTGTCCCCCTGCAGCCCATGGGGTACCACATGGAGCAGATCTCCACGCTGCAGCCCGTGGAGGAGCCCACGGAGGAGCAGGTGGATGTGGCCTGAAGGAGGCTGCAGCCCATGGAGAGCCCCCGCAGGAGCAGGCTCCGGGCCGGAGCTGCAGCCTGTGGAAAGGAGCCCACGCAGGAGCAGGTGATCCGGTGGGAGCTGCCACCTGTGGGGGACCCGTGCTGGAGCAGTTTGCTCCTGAAGGATGGACCCCGTGGTACGGACCCATATTGGAGCAGCTCTTGAAGAGCTGCAGCCTGTGGGAAGCCCACGCAGGACCCGTTTGGGAAGGACGGCATCCCGTGGGGGGACCCCATGCTGGAGCAGGGGCAGAGAGTGACCACGAAGGAGCGGTGGAGACGCAGCGATATGGGCTGACCGCAGCCCCCATTCCCCGTTCCCCTGCACAGCTCGGGGGGAGGAGGTAGAAGAGGGTGGATGGGGGGAGGTGTTTTTAGTTTGCTTTTAGTTTCTCACTGCTCTAGTCTGCCAGTGATAGGTAATAAATTGTATTAATCTCCCTGTATTGAGTCTGTTTTGCCCATGACGGTAATTGGTGAGCAACCTTCTTGTCCTTACCTCAACCCTTGTGCCCTTGTCCATTGTATTCTCTCCCCCTGTTTCTTTGAGGAGGGGGAGTGAGCGAGTGGTTGTGGTGGAGTTGGCTGTTTAGCTGGGTAAAACCATCACACCATGTATTTCACTTAAGCAGAGCAGGGTTGGTGACAGTAACCACTTCCACCAACAGTCCAGTTGATCATGGGTCAAAGGCAAGGTAACAAGCCACGTCAGAAATCAAACCAGGAAATGCAGAGTACAGTTCGGGATCAGCAGGACACCAGGCTGGAAACAGGTATATCTATGGCATAGGTCAGGCTGAAGGCCTGGGCCCAAGCTTTAGGTGAGCTCCTGGGGCAATTGGCAGAAGGGGCATAGATGGAGATGACAGGAGAGGCCCATCAGAGCTATTATGACCTACGAGTGCATTCAGGGCCCTGGAGAAAGTTGAGCAGGATTTTTACCCGCCCCCCNTTTCAGCCCCCCCCCCCCCCCCGCTGTAATCGTCATAGAAATCCAATTCTAAGATCCAAGGCACTTGTAAGTCCCTGTGTCTAGCCACAAACGTCTGAAGTATGTGTTTCATACAGTACTTAGTCATTCAAATTTTTTTTGGTCAGCTTTCATTCAGTCATCTTTATTTTTTTTCTTTTTTCTTTTTGTTTTCCTCAGAGTAAAGACAAAACAGTTTTCTTTTTTGCTGTTGAAGACAAATATGAGCCAATCGGATTCATCTGTGTCCCCGGACCTGTGCAGGCATTAGAATGGTCTCCACCTTCTCATGTGAGCAATGCATGCTCATTTTTTTCTTTCCATACAGCATCAGAATGTTATTTTGAAAAGAACTTCCAATGAAAAATGATGAAGATCCATCCCTCTAGCTGTGTTCTCTATAGACAGTGCAAAAGATGTTTTGCTGCTTTGTTCTGCACGCTGCTGCAGAATGACAAATAGATCCTGTGCAGCTGTATCTCTGGTTCAGTCACTTTGGACATATTTTAGACTTTGGATAATCAAGAGCAGAAACCTATGTAAACCACAGAGTTTTGCTCAGTATTTTGAGTTCCTGCCTTGAACTAACAAGTCTGTGCCTTAGCTTTTGGAATATCTTTGGTTTTTTTGATAAAAGCATTACTTGAGCATTATTGCCTGTGACTTTTGCTGATCTTGAAACAGGCATTTGTGGTTGTAGACAAAGCTTTCAGAGCACATTAAGAAAACTTTTGGGTGCTTTTCAGAACTCATGCTCTGTGTTTGAAGTTGTTCAGTGACATATTCATATAGCTTCTTGCTAATGCTTATTTTAAAAGTTTGATGAGGTTAGAATAACGTGTGAAATTTTTGTTGGTAATCTTATTTAGAAGGGAGATAGTTCATTGTATTTAATACTGACAGAGTGGCCAGTAGCATGCATTATAGTGGTGTGCAGTTGCAAACTTTAGCCATTGCTTGTTTGTGAGAACAGATAAAAACTGTGCTGGCAAAAATACTCTTGCTAGCATGAACTCTATTTTACCTACAGAAATAAAGATCTTGGTCTGACATTTACATTTTGGATCCTTTCCTTGAGGACAAGGTACTCCCTACTACTAAAAAAACACCCATCATGTCTTTGTGTCAGATTCCTCTGAGTAATTGTGTCTACCGGTATTAGGTTTCCACTGCTAGATGTGAACACTTGCTAAACATGATTCAAGCATCTGAGGTTTTTAAAATAAGCACCGTGGTAATTAAAGACTATATATTCAATGAATGTGTTTGTAAGGCTGAGATTTTATACAAGAACCATATCGTTCCTAGTTAAGGTTTCCATAGCAACTCTAATATACCCCCTTTGCACATTTGTAGTGATGGGTCAGATAAGTCAGCCTCCCTCTGTTCTCCAGATAGCTTATGAAAATTGAAACTACATACAGACTTGCCTTTTAAAATCTTGAAACGCTGCATAATTACTACCCTCACCTTGGCTGTTCTTCCTGACTTGGCATTTTAAGGGACACAGCAGGTACCAGCAATTAAAAGAAAAACAAAAACAAAAACAAAAAAAACTCAAATCTAAATAGCATTTGGTAAGATTCCCAGCCCAGTCTTGAAGGTATTAAGGGACTTAGATAGCATAGAAACATATGAATTTTCAAGCAGTTACCAAAATAAAACCTCAGCTCCTAACTTTTGGGTCACATCCATCCTTTAATTTAACCAAACTCCCAAAATATCATCATGATGCTTCCTAGCTAGATGGTGTCAGAATGATAGCTGTTTTGTATACAGCAAGGACTTCAATTCCTTAGCTTTGCCTGGGATACACAGAGCAGCTCACTGATTTCCGGTGTCCGTTTAAAAGTGTCCACTTAAATAACATGCCTCCTGGCTGGAGCTTGGCTTTGTGCCTGTTTGTCTACTGACTAACTTTTAACTTTTTCACCTTTCTCTCAATTCCATTTATACATCTGCTGCATACTTGTGTTTTATGTGTTTTTGTACAGGCAGAGAGCACGCTGCTCATCCTTTGTGAGAATGGCTTTGTTCTCCAGGTTCCTGCCCCTCTCCCTGTGGAACAGGATACAGCATCCACCTATCAAATCAAAAACCTGCCAACACAGTACTTTCATTTTTATAGTATTAAATCCCGAATCAAGGTAAAGAACTCTCCTGTGGAGGAGTTTCATGTTCAGAGGACAAAACTACTCAAAAAGGTTTCTACTCCCTGTATTGAAGCATAGGATTTTTGCTAAGCTTCTTAGAGGGGAAGGCAAGGTAGAGTCCATTTGTGGCTGTGTTTCAACATTTGAATTTACAAGTTTTTGTTTGTTTATTCAAATAGAAAACTGAAAATACGATGTGCATTTCGATTAGAGTTTGAAGATAACATTAGTGAAAGTGAAGTTAGCACACTAGTTTTTAAAATATTTTCATTTTGGTAATTTTCAGAAAAAGTATGTGTCTTGTGGTTGATGTTAGCCCTGCAGGAAATTCCTTTGAACACTCATAAAACGCCTGTGTGGTCACTTTGAGGCAAACATGAAACATCTTTTTTTTTTTTTCCCAGCAGTTTTATATTTCTGATTTTTTTTTTATGTTGTAATAACTTGAGGGCCATTTTTAATGTGAAAGATGAACCTTCAGTATTGAAATTTGTGTGTTTCTGAATAAGAACTAGCTTTTTAGAAGATCAGAAACAAAGGAAAAGACTTATGCCAGTTCTCAGCTATAGTCAATGCTGTGAAATTAGAAGACAAGCTAGGGTTAGGCTCGAAAGCAGAGCTCCAGTGAGCAGGCTTGCAATGTTCAATCCACCATTATCCCAGCAGCCTCTGGTTCTGTTCTTAACCTGTGATTTCTCTGCTTTCTCTGTTTACCGCTTCTGTCTTCTGAGCAGAGCGTTACTGAATGTCAGGCAAAGCCACATTTCTTGTTATAATTAGGAAGAAGTCAGCATTCAAGAGAAAGATTTCGTGGTGGTTTTCTCACAGGAAGAACCACAAGAATGATCACAAAGGTAGCATTCATATGTAAGGAAAGATTGAAAGAATGTATGTGGAGGTTTTTTAGTCCAAAGAAAAGAATATTGTTGGGAGACACTGTAAATCTTATTTAAAAAAAAAAAAATAGAAAAAGTTTCTACAGAGAGAAAGAATATTAATTGTCCTCTTTTTGCTCTGGGAATAGAGTAATAATTAATAAATTGCAACAAGGATGTTTTAGATAAGATGTAAGGAAAGCTGTTTAACAGTAATGATGAAGCACTGAGATAGTTTGCATAGGCTGCAGAGTCCCCATAGCAGTAGATTTTTAAAGGGTAGATCAGACAAACATGAGCCCATAATATTTAAGGTTTAGTTGATACTGCTTTGGGGCAAAAGAATGATATTTTGAGATCCTTTTCAGGTGTTTCTCCATGAATTTCTGTCAGATATCTTCTTAGGAAAACCTGTTTTAGAGAATGTTTGATATTTGTTTGTGCTCAAGGTAGCTTGAATGGGAAGAGCGTTTTAAAGGTTTTATAAATTTGCTGATGTCCTCCCTTCAGTTTTCAGAAAAAGTCAAGTCCATTACAGCTTCTCTCTTTTACTCTACATCAATGATTCATTAGAACTTGGGAATCTGAGTTCAGCTTTCTAGGCGGTCTTTCTCTTTGGCAGAGATTTATGCAGAAGGAGCATGCTAATAGTGGTTGATATTGGTAATAATCTCTCTGAGGAAATGCAGAAGTCTGCTTCTTGTGCAGAATGGTTTCTGTTTCCAAGGACCGTGAGTTAAAATAATTCAGAGGAGGGAAGTAGGTATTTCTACTGGAGGTTCCCATGAGGTCTGGTTGATCTCTGCTTAGTTGAAGGAAAGAGATTTCTCTGGATATTCTGTGTATATAATGCCAGGACCACCTTGGATTTCACTTATAAGACTCCTTCAGTCAGTAATTCATGAAGTGCATTGGTTTCATGTCTCTGTGTCTCACTGCTTGTTGTAACAGCTGGAAGAGGAGATTTCACTGAGAGAGAAAATAAAGCAGGAGAAGGAGGAAGCAAGGCTTGAATGGTTAAAGCAGCAACAGGAGATGGGAAAGGACATAGAAAAAGAACCTGAAGAGGAACCTGAAGAAGAAGAGCCGTTGCCATCTCTCTACATACCAGAGGAGCCCAGTCCCATTCTCTGTGGGTTTTATTCAGCACCAGGGAAATTTTGGCTTTCCTTGGTAAATCATTTTTTATTTCATGTTGACAGGATTGTAAGATGTGGCAACCTTCTCCTCACATCTGGATATCTTAGAAAACTCATTATTTGAAACCTGCCATCTCTAGGACACAGAATTCCCATCATAGTTGATGGTTTCAGTGATCTTTTTGAAGTAAATCAGTAGTGTCACTCCAATTCAGATTGTTCAGTAAATTTCCATTGGGTACTCTTCTTGATGATACCTGAACGGGCACAAAGGCTAACCTGTTCCCTCGCTAGCAGAAGGTAGAATCTTAACATATCAGTAGGATGGGTTGTTATGCCAGTGATCATGATAGATTTTTGCTATGGGTAAGTAGGATCTCTAGATGTTTGCAAGTAACATTTCTTAACCTATAAGTAGATCCTTAAGAAAGGAAAAATTATTCAGAAAATTGCATTTACCTGGTCAACCGCTTCAGTGTTCTTTTGTCACCGCTTCTTTATGGTTGTCTCTTCAGGGTGGATATGACTCTGGTTTCCTCTATCATTGTGCATTCTCCTCAAATGAGCACCAAGAAGACCCTGAAAACAGGCAAGATGAACCCTTTGAAGTGATTCCTATTGAGGACACCGATGACAATCCCATCCAGCAGATCTCCTTCTGGTAAAACAGTTTAGTGTAACAGATAGCTTTGTTACAAAGCTTAATGAAACTGAACTTGGAAGGGAGGAGGGTACACTGCTTTGTCTCTTTTTATTTGTGGGTCAGTTCTAGTATGCAGGAGCTCTCCCTGGTTCTTCTGGTACTGAGTTTCACTTAAAATTCGTAATGGACGCTGTTGGACACTGCATCTGACAGAATACTTTCAAAAGTCCTTCAAGATGAAAGTGGCTGATTTCTAATTAAATGCTGATTAGGACTCACGCATCCTAGATTGAAGATCTCCAAAAGAACCATTAGAAATCTTTGCTACCCTTTTAATTGGATTGCAAACTATGATCACCAGACCACTGGTTCTCTTCACTAGTTAGCAAAGAGAGGACACATTTAGTCCTTGAGCAGAATATGAGGGATCAGTCCATCTCTCTTGTCCAAAGAGTACAGGCTTCTCGGGACGTTCTGTGAACTGTACAAATGAAAAGGGTGAGCTATTTTCAGACTCCCAGTGTTAGGGTTCCCTGTAAGGCTAGGCATGATCTGCTTCTAAGGATGCTGGTTTAGTTCAGACTTTAATCCACAGCTGGCTGCATTCTAGTTGGCCACCATCCCTACTAGATGGAGAATGGGGAGGGAAAACTGTTTTTCTAACTCTGAACTTGGTGTCTGCTGCACTGCCCAGTTCAGGGCTGAGACCAGTTCCATGATGCTAGATGTTCTAGCATTATTGAGCAGCCAGTTAGCTGGAAAAAAGTCTATAGTAGTACCACACATACTTTAAGTGGTCCAAATACTTTGCTCTCAGCTTACAAACTTGGGAAAGCTACATTTATTCAGCTAGGTTAGCTCTTCTTTGGAAACACCATGTTTTGAGCTGTGGCCTTACTTGTTGCAAGTTGCCTTCTATTACTGTTTCTGGTTGCTTATTTGACAGTACCAGCAAACTATTGATGTTCTGTGGGATGCAGAATGGCGCACTGCGTGTTTATCCTCTCCGAGATAAAGACCTCTCAGCAAATACCCTAAAGGAATACTGGTCCTTCAATGTACATGACAATGATTATGGCCAGATCCAGGGGATCTGTTCTAGTTATGATGATAGGTTTCTGATTACCTGTGGTGGAGATGGAAACATTTTTTCCTTCAGCATCTTGTCTCCAGAGGATGTTCACAAAGAGCTAGAAGCCAAAATCCCCTCTCCTAGGGTAAGTCACTAAATTAAGATTTCCCAAACTGTTGTTTTCATCATATGGAGAGTTATAGCTCTGATTCCAGAGCAGCTCTGAATACATACATACCATGCTACCTTCTTTCACTGAATTAGGCCTGTTTGCTGTGAAACTACTGCAGATGGCCAAAATCCAGTTCAATTCTTTGGCATCATAGATCTTTCGTAGCAAAAGCTGAGGTTTCCCAAACAATTTGGATGAAGAGTTCTTGCAAAACATTCCCTAATAAACAGGCAGTATGACTGCATTGCTCCTTTTCAATGTTTTGTGTTTTTCTCCAAATACGCATAGTGTGCATGGTTCATCTGTGATATTCTACTATCTTTTTCTCACTCAAATGTGTGATCATAGACATACCTAGAATGAAAGAACCACAAGGATTTGGCATACTTAATACCTCTCTTGGATTTTATTCCAGTAGAGTATGATTCTGCTCTGGATGGGGATTCTACAAGTAACATTGGAGAATGCCAGATGTATAGTTTGTCAATGCTTTTGGTACCATTTATATACAATTCACAAGTTGGATTTTTTTAAATTTGCAAAATAGCATAGCATGACAATGATCCTGTTCCTCTTTCAGTCTTGTACAGCATTAGCAGTAATGATTTTACAGGTGTCCTGTAATCACTGTGTAGCTTTTTACCTGTAGCATGTTTGAAGAGATGACACTGGAACTTGGTAGCAGTTCTACTGATAATACACAAGAAGAGAGATGTCAGCTCCCCCACTGTAGCGTGTTCTGACTTTATTGAATTGTCCAGAATTACACACATTTTAAAAATCTCTTGAGGGCCTGAATGAAATGTGTCTAACTTGAAAGAAGCAATGAGCCCTGTTGAGTAAAGAAGTGCTATCATGTGCACCGCACTTTGTAGTGGTTATACATTCAGTACAGTTTAAAAATTTTTAAAGTGTCAACATAAAACAAATTTAACTTTTAAATATTTTTAAAAGTAGTCGGTAACTACTTTCAGAAAGATACTTAGGGAGGGAGACAGAGAGGAAATTGAGATTTTAGTTGTTTAGTTAAATTGTTCGTGGCTAGTTGGAATTCTTTACCAGTATCACAAGAATATATAGCACTGAGAATAGTTTTCTTAACTTTCTTAAACTAAGTGAATGATGGGAACCTGTGGTATCAGAGCCTTGCTAGCTCCATCCAGTATTGCAAGTAGTAATTAATATACAATTATAAAGCATACGTACAGTTTTATCATTTTGAATATGTAAGTAGCTCTATATAACGATCTTTACGGTTCATTGCTATTGTACAGGATGGCAACATTGCTTAATGATCATCCTGATAGAGTTTTTCCCTTATCAAAGTAAACCTTCATTAAGTATCTATTCTAGTTTTAAGTCATGTGGAAGATTTTTAAAATTCTATCATCATTAAACTTAATGAGATTCCTAGAGAATCAAATACAAGTCCTCTGAAACTAATTGAGTTAAATTACAGATCAATTTGGTACCACTGTATTCACTGTAGGGTGATAGGCCCCCCCTCTTGTCTTAGACCATGATTTCCTAAGGAAATGAGGCTTGTATGACTGCAGTGTCCATCCGTCATTCCTCACAGCTAATAATTGTGAACCCATTACACAGTCAGAAGCAAACCAGATGAATCACACGTGTAACTTTGAATTAGCCCAGCATATGATGTCTCTTGTCAGCCTGGCAGTTAGGGAAGACAAGAGAATTGGGTCTGTGGAGTGGAGAAACAAATATGTTATGGGACAGAGTGAAGTTGGGACGAGCAGTGATGAGGTTAATGTTGATGGGGAGGATTTGGGTTTTCTGTTCTCTGTCCCCAGGAGCTCGGCTTCATTAGTTCTTTTACATGTACACCAATCTAATTGTTTCTTGTTTTTGAAACATTAAACTCTGATATTTAAGGCCAGTATAGCAATATTGATCATGAAGGTTTCTTTTGGTTTTGTGAGAGGCAATGGGAGTTCTATCTTTATGTTTGTAAAAGCTTTATTGTCTGAAACTATTATTGCATGTTTAAAGGCAAGACGTTTTTATTCCAGAGTGGTCTTGAGAAGGAGAAGGCTACTGAAGACATTGAGGATCCCAATGCCTACAAGTAAGAGATGCTTGGATAATGATGAAAAAGATATCCAAGCGTTGGCAGCTCTTTCTTCAAACCACATATCTCTTTTTGCCTTTGAAGAGAAGGGGGGAGTTGATCACCTGGAATATGGGTCATTTCCTCGTTACACACAAAGTTTTGTCAGGCTTTCCCTCCATTTCTTCTACTTTTCTGAGGAAGTAATTAAAATACGGTACTCTGAGACTTATTTAACGTCAGACTACAGACTACTATTTAACGTCACAAGGTCAAGGTCAAAGCCCCGTGATGTTAGACCTGTATAAATATGCAGTAAGATGCCTTCTTTCTAAGTTACGTTCAGAGCTATTAAGTTCACTGGAAGTTTAAGGCTGTGAAGGAAAGCTAAAAGATTACATAAACTGTAATCTTTCCTCTATTCCATTGAGATAATACCATTTCCTTCTTGCACTTTCAGCATTGAGGAAGTCAAGCAGAAAAAGGAGTATGAACGGATCATGAAGGAAGCTGAAGACAAAAAAAAGAAGAAAAGAGAGGAGTTAATTACACTGAGGCAAGAGTTTCTTTTTCTGCTTGAAAAGAATCAGGAGTTGCCAAAGCACATGCAGCTGCACAGAGATGTACGTTTGTTTTTCATAAGAGTCATTTACCATTACAGGTACCTTCTAAAATGCTGCCGCCCAATGTGTTAGCACCAAAGATGTACAGTGCTGTGGGTTAATGTACTTGAACATATGATTTGCCAGGACTTCTGAATCACAGCTGATGATTTGTGCCATTTAAGAAGCATGTAGGAAAAAAAATGTGATTCTCTGTGGAGATCTGAATAGCTTCTGAGATAAAGGATTGTGTTGATGTGGATGGTACTCTGGCATCATGGCAAAAATATTCATTAGCAAAACCCAGCAGCCAAGATAATGTGATGCTGGGTTTTCTCTGTTCTTGCAGCAGTATGAGATGGACCGTAGGATCTTTGAGGAGCTGGATAGGCAGACAGCAAAAAGGATCCAGTTAGTGAAAAAGGAACTAGCTTGGGAGCATGAGAAACACTTGATTGGACTGCAGAAACTACAAAATTGGTAAGTAGCGCTTTTCTTCTACCTCTCCCACTGACACTGCACGGGGCTTGTTATTTACTAAGTTGTACCTGCCACAAGGAAAAAGAATATGATATTTAATATAGTTTATTCATATAATCAACATTTCTTCTGTTATGATTCTGTCCTTATTTGACTTGAAACATACATAAGGGTATATATTAATGTTTGGGTGTGCTTGCTTCTTTTGAATCCTTGGTCAAAATTCAGATGTACAAATCAAGAAAGTAGCTGAGTTCTGATTTACCTCTATATGAAGAAAAGTGGTCTTGTTTTGTTGGGGGGAGAATAAGTTTTCTTCGGTTTTTGTCAGTAAGGTCAGTAAGAACCAAGAACTCTTACTGGAACTTTGAAGAGCAACATATGAAATGAACTCCTGTTTTTCAGGTATGCTGCAAGTCTGTCAAATACTTTAGTGTCATTGTTGACACAATGTTCTCTATACGGTTTAAAGTTATGAAATGAACTTCCTCAAAAACACAAGTTTAAGTGCAAGGGTGCATTTTTGGATGGTCTTCTTATAGCAAAAGATGTATTCATAAAAATAAATGCACAGTAGAAATAATACACAATAACAAAAACACCTTAGTCGCACAGAGTGTGTAACTGGAAAGGAGACTTGAATAAACATGTTTTTAACCAGCCTGTAATGGAAGATGAGAGAGACTCTCATGAAGAACCTGGTGTAAGTTTTGATATTGGGAGCAGTGTTAATATATTTATTCTTGAGCATCTCCATTCCTAGGTCGGATAAAAGTCAATAGATGGTGTCAGATGTAATCATACTGTTATGTAATGACTGTATGTATATGTAATAGTTGTATATGTAGTAGGTAAACTGCATTACTCGGGTCCTTTTGGTGAAGGGAAAATGGTAGGTTGCACCTACTGATGTCGGTTTTGTCTAATCTGGCTCTTCAGGTTTCGGTCCTCACTGGAATTTGACGCTGTTGTTGTTCATGCTATTCAAAGCAATCATGAGATTTCCACATATAGACTTCTAGCAATCTCTGAGAAGTACTGCCAAGATAAGGAACATCCGTCTTGGCAGAGGACAGTACTTAAACGGGCGTGGAAACAAATGGAAAAAAAAGAGACCATCAGAGAGAAAAGACGTAAGCACAGGGCTAGTGATGGCCTTTTACAGATTATTGGTAATATGTTTTTGTCTTTCATCTCAGTTTGTTTTCCTGAGTCCAGGCTAAAGAAATAATAATTTCTGTAGGTACAAGTACTAAAAAACATACCACAGTTATTTCTTTACCTAAACACAGAAAACATACATACCTAGTTTCCCACGTTAAGTCAATATCAGCAATCATCTGTCAACCCTGTGGACAGAACTTGACTACGAGTCAACTTAAAGAACCCAAATATGTTCAGAACATCCACCACAGTGGAACTATCCTGGTTGACTCCAGCTTTACAGGAGCTATCCCAGGGAGTTTCCAGTAGTTGAGTGTACTGTGTTGCATGGTATTTACGTCTTCATGTGGTTATTTTTTGGTTCAGATGCTAGAATTGTCGAGGGAGAGGCTGAAAAGCTGAAGAAGTCAGAGGTCCGAAAGCCGACATCACGTTTTATAGAAAGCAAATGTGAGCAAATCAGAAGAATTGTTGAGAAATCTGACAAGGTGAAAGCTAAGATAATGAAGAGGAAGGCGGAGTGGGAAGAACTGTGAGTCTTTAATTGGACTCTGTGCCCTTTTAGTTCTGCTGCTTGTCTGAGGTGAAGTGATCCTGTTTGGCTGTCATATGGCACTATCATATCTCTGCCTAGTTTTTTATATTCCTAACGGGTGTAATTAAAATACATGAGCTTTTGTGTACATCAGAGTCTCAAGAGACAATTAAAATCTTTAAGTTAGTTTCTGTGGTTCTTCTAAAACATTAAACAACTTGAGTTCAGCTAAGTAGCTTCATCTTCAGACAGGGATTAAGAGTGTATCTCAATCAATCATGACTTAGGGGCACCTAGACCATCACAGTCAACCTCCTCAGTTAACCCTACAAGCACCACATATACCAGATGCTGCAACAGCTGTGGGCTAAGTTAGTTGCATATCTAGGCCGTTACTCAAGAATGTGTTTGTGATGTGCCTTCACCCTCCATGCTGGCCTTTATCTTGAGAGGCAAGAAAGGCAGCTTTGAATGTTCATGGAAGTACAGAAGCTCTTAATTAGGAGATAAATGACAGGGAGTAGAACTATGTAGAGTCAGAGCACAAGGTTTTTAAGGTTATTAAGGGTTTGATAATGTGGAGTAGGATCAGATATTCTGTGCTGCAGACTGGCAGAGTGTTGACACATGGCTCCCTGAGACTGAGCAGCACATACTTTCTAAACCCAGAACATAGTCCAAGTATAAAGGTTTAACCTGTCTCATGGCAGAGCTACATTATAAGAGTTCCAGGGCAGGGGAGGGATCTATCTGAGGTCTTCTTTCAGATGTGCAAGGATATTCTTTCCGAGGTAGTCACTGGTTTCTGAAAAAGGTACATCTTGATCATCCCAAGCCTTGCTGCACGCATCAGAAGGTATGAAATGACCCTGTTTTGTACATCTGTATGCTTTTTGTCTTAAAGTTCGGCTTTGCTTTGTACCTACCAGATACAAGAGCAAGCCTAGTGATGACTACGAGAATCCCAAAGATGTTCAGGCCATCAAAGAAGCACAGGAAAATATGGGGTGTTATAAGCTGAAGACTGCCACTGATTACAGAGTCCCTCAGCACAAGCATATGAACATTGAAAAGAAAGTGATGCAGCTTGCATCCCTGGAAGCGTTGGTATGTAAACTGATTCACTGACTTGGATATTTCCCCCTTTTTGCGGGAGGGAGGATAGTTGATTAGTCACTGAAGACATTTTTTGAAAAGAAATTGAAGTGGATGTGGCTAGAGGCATTGAAGGACGGACTGTGTCAAGTTGGATATAGTTACAAATGAGCCTTTCTCTTGGGAACTGTTCATGCTTCACCAAACCCAAATCTGAATCAATCCAGGATAACTCTCAGCTGGTTCTTTTTATGCAAAAACTTACCTTTTCCGGTACTTCAGTGGGAACATGTCTTTTTTAATTCTTCAAAAAAGTCTTGCCATCTTGTAACTGGTATGCCTTCCTTACAACACAGAGCTAAGTAATCCCTGCCATGAAATACCTTTACAAAAACAGGGATGTGAGCAAGAACAGATCTTTTTAGGATAGCCTCTTCATATTTGCACCTGAGCAATCCCTGCTTCTGGGTGCAAAGTACTTTAATCTTCATGGGAGACTAGGTATTCTGGAGCCACCTTACCTTCCTGTAACAGGACTCCTACAGCTATTACACATCTTTTAACCACAAAGACACAACAAGCTCAAATGTTGTGCAATATCTTTGTTGCTTTCCTTGTGAGTTCTCCAAACACCTGTCCCCACTCCCAGCTTCTTCTCATAGGAACTGTTTCTCATTTTATTTATCTGATGACAAATTTCTTTAGCTAAAATAACAATGAAGAAATACATCCATTTAACCTGGAACTGTCTAGTTGCTTTTTGGTATGGAGGCTTATTTCTTGCTTTTCTTACTGACAAGAGGAGCCTCTTCACTACATGGTTTGTCATACTCTCAGTGGCCATGAATCTTACAGTCTTATCCTATCAGACATGTTGCCTAGTCTCAGGCTCCCTCTAGGCTTTGGCAGCGAGGTCTCAGCATTACATAAGCAGTGCTACAGTCTCAGGGGATTTGTTGGATCATTTAAATCTCGTGCTCAGACTCCAGGACTTCATTGTGGTGCTGATGTTACCAGATACCCAGTGGTTAACCTAACTCAGTAGGACAAGCCAATGCAAGCAAAAGGAATAGTTCTAGTTGTAAATCCCAGGTTTATACAGGCGAAGAATTCCAGTTACTTCAGATGACTCCTGTATAAGGTTTTCTTTTATAAAGATCATAGAAGTTTCTGTCAAGTATATTAATGTTAGATCACATTCTATTATTATTTCATATGAAAAGAGTAAATTAATGCAGTGCCTCCTTACCAGAGAATCACAGAATGGTAGAGGTTGGAAGGGACCTCAGGAGGACATCTGGTCCAAACCCCCTGCTCAAGCCAGGCCACCTAGAGCAGGTTGCCCAGGACCAAGTCCAGGTGGCTTTTGAAGATCTCCAAGGATGGAGGTACCACAGGCTCTCTAGGCAACCTGTGCCAGTGCTCGGTCACCCTCTGTATTGGATTTACGTGGTAAGGGTTTGGTAGCAGGGGGGCCACAGGGGTGGCTTCTGTGATTCCAGAAGCTGCCCCATGTTAGTTAAGAGCCATTTTCAGCTGGCTCCAAAAGGGACCCGCTGCTGGCCAGACCTGAACCAATGAGCAATGTTGTGTGCGCCTCTGTGAGAGCAGATTTAAGAAGGGGAAAAACTGCTGCGCAACAGCAGGTGGGAGAGAGAGGAGTGAGGAAGAGCCCTGCAGACACCAAGGGCAGTGAAGAAGGAGGGCAGGAGGTGCTCCAGGCACCACAGCGGAAGTTCCCCTGCGGCCTGTGGTGAGGCCCATGGTGGAGCAGGCTGTCCCCCTGCAGCCCATGGGGTACCACATGGAGCAGATCTCCACGCTGCAGCCCGTGGAGGAGCCCACGGAGGAGCAGGTGGATGTGGCCTGAAGGAGGCTNGAGCAACCATGAAGGAGCGGCGGAGACGCAGCGATATGGGCTGACCGCAGCCCCCATTCCCCGTTCCCCTGCGCCGCTTGGGGGGAGGAGGTAGAAGAGGGTGGATGGGGGGAGGTGTTTTTAGTTTGCTTTTAGTTTCTCACTGCTCTAGTCTGCCAGTGATAGGTAATAAATTGTATTAATCTCCCTGTGTTGAGTCTGTTTTGCCTGTGACGGTAATTGGTGAACAGCCTTCTTGTCCTTACCTCAATCCTGAGCCATTGTCCATCGTATTTTCTCCCTGTTCCTTTGAGGAGGGGGAGTGAGCGAGTGGTTGTGGTGGAGTTTTGGCTGCCCAGCAGGGTAAAACCAGCACACCCTCACAGTAAAAAAAAAAGTTTTTCCTTGTGTTCAGATGGACCCTCCAGTGTTTTGGTTTGTGCCCATTGCCTCTTGTCCTGTCACTGGGCACCACTGAAAAGAGCCTAGCTCCATTTTCTTTACACCCTCCCTTCAGGTACTTATATACATCTATAAGATCCCCCGTGAGCCTTCTCTTCATCGTGCTGAATGGTTCTCTCAGCCTTTCTTCACAGGACAGATGCTCCAGTCCCTTGATCATCTTAGCAACACTTTGCTGGACTCTCTCCAGTAGCATCATCTCTCTCTTGTGCTGGGGAGCCCAGAAGTGCATAAAGTACTCCAGGTGTGCCCTCACCAGTGCTATACAGAGGGGAGGGAAGGATCACCTCCCTCGACCTGCTGGCAACTCCTAATGCAGTCCAGGATACTGTTAGCCTTCTTTGTCTCAAGGGCACACTGCTGGCTCATGTTCAACTTGGTGTCCACCAAGACCCTCAGGTTCTTTTCTGCTAAGCTGCTTTCCAGCTGAGTGGCCCCCAGCCTAGTGTCTGGGGGTGTTCCTCCCCAGGTGTAGGACTTTGCACTTCCCCTTGTTGAACTTCATGAGGTTGCTGTCAGCGCATTTCTCCAGCTTGTCAAGGTCGCTCTGGAAGGCAGCACAACTCTCTGGGGTGTCAGCCACTCCTCCCAGTTTTATGTTTTCAGCAAACTTGCAGAGGGTACAGTCTGCCCCATCATCCAGGTAATTAATGATGTTGAACAGAATTGTTATTACTGAATTCTGAATACAGAGCTATTGTTGAGGTCTGGCTACAGGTCAAGCAAGATGCGAACAAGATGTAACAAATAAGTTTTGCTGCACTTGGCAGCTTAATTCACAACCCTTATGTCTGACCTAAGTGTCACCTCTCAGATTAGTGGATCTTCATCTTGAGTTAGGGAAAAATATTCAGCTAATGCCAAAGTTTTCTGAGTTGAATTTCGTACTCTGGATTGCTGGAAGGCCTGGAGAGTGTTTGTTTTGGACATCTAGTGGCTTTTTATCAAATCCAAAAGCGTCTGACAGGATGTTACTTTCTTGCCTAAAGGCAAGATATTGCTACTGTGCTTTGAAAATTCAGAACTTCGTTCCACTTCTAACTGCCTGCAGGGGTTTTGATTTCAGCTTTACCTTCACATATTTTATTGACAAGAATCGCATCTGCGTTCCAGAGCCTGTGTTTATGAAGGACTGCTTCAGCGTTTTTGGGGTTATATGAGATAACTGCTTTGTTTCAATGGCTGTCAAAGAAGTCTAGATTTCTGTACAGCTGTGCGTTTGGGAGTGTGTACAGTAAAGGTCTTCTCAGATGTAGTTCCTTTGTCTTGGGGATGGAAACTTGCTTTACAAAATACTAAAAGAGATCTAATTTTCTCTTTGTTTGTATATAATTTGTACAATATGCCTGAGAAGAGAGCTGTGTATCAAAGCTGAGATGCTCTCTGTATTTAATGAGACAGCCGAAATGACTAATCCTCTAAAACCCCCAGCTAATTATCACAGCCTTTGTCTGCTTTCTGCACTGCTTCAGCATCTCATGTCAAGAAATTCACAATCAAGTCAGGAGAGATAGGGGAAGCCTCATTTTGACGCATACACTTTTTCTATCTTCTGTGAGGAAGAGTTAGAGAAGTAGTTCCAAAGTTTTTACAAACAGATTGAGAGAGAGCTGTTTAAAAATGCTAATGTGTGGGGATGGTACAGAAAAGAAAGCTAGTATGGAAAGAGGGAAGTTCAGTATGACAAGCCTCTTATGCATTACTTGTGTTGGGGAAGACTGCATATTATGTAAGTATCACTGGGGAAATCCTACTAAAATTGTTTTTCCTTTGCAGATCCATAAGAAGAAAGTGAATATGAACAAACAGATCATGTCCTTGCGGGATCTCAAGGTTTCTCTTATTGACAAAATCAAGTGTTTAGTGCAAGAATTGAAATCCATACAAGCAGCGTTGGATTTATCAGAACATCTCCCTCTTCCCATGATCCCTCAGTTACACCCAGATGAGGTTCCAGAAAAAAAATTTGAATATGACAGTGACATCCTCCTGAAGTTCAAACAGAAGCAGGCGGCCAAGGCAAAGCTCCTGGAACACTTGGAAGGGTCTCCTTCTTCTGCTGCACTTAGGCATAGTTTTCTTAAGGCTTCTTCCTTTAAAGAGACTGGCCCCATGACACAGGCTGCAAGTGTACACACAATGAAAGTAGCATCCTCTGTGGTCACAGAGCAGCAAAAGCTTTTTGAGATTGAGAAGGCAGAGCCAACAGAAATGGAACTGGAAATTTTAAAGAGGGAGAAGATAAAAAACCTATACTTGCAGGAGACCTTGATTAAAAAGGTAGGAAATCAAAAGTTATTTTTTTCATATTGAACAATCTCACTCAATCAGAAGTAAAACCCCTTCTGTCTCAGGACTGCAGCTACTCTTTCAGAAAAATGCTATCTAGTGCAAATTTGCAGTGTATGTCAGTATAAATCTGTAACGGTGACTTCTGTGCTATTATCACTTGAAAAACAGATCTTAGATTTGTTATTGATTGTTCTGTGAAATTATGAGTTCAGTGGCCAGAAAAGGCAAGTAAAATGTTAGAATTTTTTTCTCTTCGTCACTTTTCGAGTAATGAGGTATCACTGCAACTTCATAGATTCATGAAGTTCTCAGCTGTTAAGTAACATGAGGTACCCTCTGGTCTCAAAAAATGATTTTAAACCTACTAGGTCTAAAGTCATGGAAAAGCTTCTTTAAAAGGCACATTTACATGTATAAGGCATCCTTGGTCTGGAAAAGGGGCAACTGAAAGGGATGTTCCAGAGGTGACAAAATTATGAATAGCATAAAAAAAAGGAGAGTGGGAATCACCTCTTAAAAGAAGGAGAGATACCAAATGAAACGATCAGGTAGAAAGCTTGAAACATATAAATGCAAATAGTTTTCCTATGCAACAGTAACTAAACTTTGGGACTCTTACCTTTGAGATGTGGGGGAAGCTACGATTTGATAAACTCTGGAAGAAAAATCCATTCAAAGATGTTGAACGCAAGCATAGTACTTCAAGCTCAGAGTGTCCTTAAGTCAGAGTTTAGGAGGGTACAGAGAGCAGCATGCCAGAGGTGTATCACCATTCACTTGTTTGCTCCATTTCTTACCTTCTTTTCTCTAATATCTACTATTGACCATTGACTCTTTGGTCTAATCTGGCACAGACATCTTTGTGTTCATGTGTGTGAAGGTTTTGGGAGAATATCCAAATGCTGCTCTGACCATCACATATGTATATGTTCATGTTCGCAGCTGCTAGTACTGATTTAACTGTAAAAGTCTAAGGGAAGAGCTGGCAGGTATCCTGAGAGAAGTGTGTCAAGGCAGAAGGCAGTAATGTATTTATTGCTGTATCTGGGATTGTTACATGAACTCCTACAAAGTACTTCAGGCTACTGTAAAACATTCTCAGAAGAGTAAAATACTTTCTGCGTGGAGTGGGATGCAGTGAAACATTCTGTGGTGATTCTTGTATTGCTGTGCTGAGAATGCAGAAACATTTGGGGTTAACTTTGTCTTTCTAAGTGCTTCAGTGATCATTAGTAAATACCATGAGCAACTTGTTGACTTGACGGAGAGAATTTTTCCCTTCTGCTCTTTCTCTAGCTTTCTATGTTTAGCTCCACTCCTAATACTTCCCCCATTCCTCATTTGCCTTTCTCTTATACTCCAGATCAATGCACTGGTGATCAACTTTGATGCTGAACTTCGCTTTCTGAGGCACAAAAAACTGCAGCTGGATGTGCAGATGAAATGTGCTGACCTGCGCTACATCACTTGGTTTGAAGAGCTGCTTATCCTGAAGAATGTTGAGAAAAATGAGAACCTTCTCCAGGGGCATGTTAACACCCTCCGTAGTGAGCAGGAGGCCCTGCAAGTATGTAGGAGATGTGTCTCTGGATTTAACAATACTGCTAACGAGTGGCCTGAAACAAAAGCAAGTCATAAAATAAGTGGTGGCTTCTGTTTGTTTCCTTTTAGCACTGATCCAGCATCTAGTGCTAAGTTTTGAAAAACAAGAAAATCTGAATGATCAGCCTAGGATGGTTGCTTTTAACTTCCAATAGTTAATCTTTTCACAGTCTCAGTAGTTGTATTTTAATAGGTACTTCATGATGTGGAGTCAGTGACAAGTTGTATACTTTAAGAACATACTTGTAGATTTTGCTTGACTGGAGCAGGGATTCAAAGAAAGAAAGTCAAGTTTTGCATTTCCAGATCTTCATTGATGTGTCCTACCTACATTAAAGTTAAAAGGTTGTATCTTTTGACTAAGGAAGGTTTTTTGTTTGTTTAGTCAAAATTGAACAGCTGCCTTGCACAGATGGAAGATAGGAAGTCTGAGATTGTAAAGCTCCAGGAATGTGAGAAAGCTCTTTATGCCAGCTTCCAAGCGTCCCTTGGAGAAAACAACAAGTTCGCCTATTTTTTGACCAAGCTTCTGAAGAAGAAAATCAAGTGCACAGAAGAAAAAGAAGTAGAAAGAGAAGCAGGTTGGAGATACTGTTCATGGTTTTTTGGATTTGTTACACATCCATGCAGTAAAGTAAATGTCTCTCAATCTAGCTGGAGCCCTGGGTACCTGTGGTGCAGAACTCGGTTTAAAAAAAAAAAAAAAAACAAATAAATTAGACCTACCCAGGTTTTCTTTTTGTACCAATCCGTGTTCTGTGGGAGCCATCCTGAATGGTAACAATGGTGTAATTCAGTCTGTAACGTGATTACATTTGGTCTGATCACAATGATCCTACAATGTAATTCCTGTATGTCAGTATTGAGGATTGATAATTGGTATGAAGAAGAGGCAAAGCTTTAAATAGCTACTTCCTATGCTGTACCAATGGGAGCTCTGGATAAGTGATTGATTAGTCTGCCACAGTCATGACATTCTCCTTTAATCTGTCCATTGACTAATGAGAGATCATAGACCTAATCTGTAATCATCTATTAGTCACACAACTAAACATCTTATGAAAGGATTTCATTTATTTTAGTGACTAGGTTTTAATCTGCTATGGCTATGCAGTCTTACTGAGCTAAAGTACTTGCACCCTCTCTCTGACCTGGCTTTTGATTTCGACTAGGACATGATTAGCAAAAAGTGCAAACAACAGTGATGCTTTTGTGACAGTTTTGGGCTTCTGTGTATTTCGCTTGGTTGTTTAATCTCCATAGTAGAATGGTAAACCTACAAGGTTTAAATTCCAAATACTTAACACATAAAGAGAGGAAAAATCACTGAAGAAAGTCCCAAAAAATGTGCCTGTGTTTGTGCATTTGGCACTACTAGGTGATCTCTCTCCATCACTTTTTTTTTTTTTCCTGTGAAATTATCAGATCAATACAATAGGCAAAAGCTGTTTGGATCCACACATTACCAGGGTGTTCTTTGGTGGATCACTGGGGATGTGTTCACCAGCACATTCGCATAATGCACAGCTAGTGGATATGGGGGAGTGTTCTGCAAGTCAGCAGTACTGTCCTTTTCTTCCAGGTGAAAAGGGTGAGTGCAAAGAGGAGAGTGATGAAGAGTCCACCTTGGGGACTGATGAAGATTCTGGATCTGAAGATGAAGCCTTTGATGTCTCTGTTTGTCCAAAGAGTACATAAGCCATCATTTCCTTGGGTTGACTACTTGTTCAGCTTTAGGGACAATACTGTCTTTTTAAAAAGAATTTTTCATTATTCACTTCACATTAATGCCATTAAGGGCCATGTGTGCAGTCCTCCTGAGTACAGCATTTCTCCCCAGGAAATCTCAGTGAAGATAATGAAACCTCTGACAGTATAGGGTACAGTAATTAAAAAGTTTGGAAAAATAAAACTTGGCTAAGTGCTAAGAATTAATTATTTTATGTAAAGAACCATTCAGCATTTCATAGCTAAAGTTTTCTGGAGAGAAAAGGCTCCTCACAGGAGTGGAGCTGGAGTGAGGCTGCAGCTGCTCTCTGGAAACCTGCTGCCAGGCCTAGCTGGATCTCTGTTCAGGGAAGTTCTGTGGGGACCCACCATGGTGTTAAATTAAGCTCTTTGTTACCACCTCGTGGATTTATGCAGCAATTGCCTGTTGCTAGGCTTCTCTCTATCTGAAAAGGTAGGAGCTTTGCAAAATCCTCTTCATTCATTAATTCATTCAGCAAAGGCAAGCAACCTCTTTTTTTCTTTTCTTTTGTAGGAGTTTAACTATTTAAAGTGTTTTTTAAGATCTTTGAGTGATATAGGAGTGACCACTTAACAACACTGCTTTATTTTCAGTTAGAATTACCAACAAATTACCTTAATTTTTTTTTAATTGGATTTTAGCATCATTTTCATAAATTGATTTTTTTTATTAACTCCTTGTCCATCTCCTTTTTCAATGAAATGTTGGGAAGAAATGAAGAGCATTTTTACTTTTTGTTGAAAAATCCAAATTACCGATTTAATGGGGAAATGACGTGTTGCATTAAGCCTTTTCATGTTTGTGTCTTTAAGTGTAATTTGCTTTGCCTTTATTGGACTTTTTTTATTGTGTGAACTGATTTGTGTTGATAAAGCTGAATTGATTAGTATGACTGAAATCGCTGTGCTGGGTGGAAATTCACAGATCTTCGTTACTGTGAAACAAATGAAACAGGTCCTATGAACCACAGCTTCCTTTGCAAGTAGAGCTATAAATGATCCCCACAGCAAGTCCATCATTTATAGTGAAGGATGCTATGGATAAACAACTGCATGTTCACATAACTGAAGATTGTACTGGAAGATGTATTAATTACTGGGACTGAGTTAGTTACAAAGGCTAACTTTTGAGCACTAGGCTTTAGTATTGGCTTTGATGCATTTAGTCTTACTTCTGGAAACAAAATGTCTTGACTGAACTTAAAGAAACCATCCAAGACATTTACCCCTTCATGGAGGAACTTGGCCTGTAGAGTTTGTTTGACAAAATTCTAAGGAACCAAGAGCGTGGTCTTATTATGGGGAATGTTGGGCAACCTGCAGAGTAGGAGAAGCTACTAGGCTCAAGCTTATAACTACGGTACAGACATAATGAAACTATGCTATCATCTGACCCTTAACTTCTCAGACTGTGATAAGGCACTCTTCCAAAACACCATCCAGCTCCGGGAGAAGCGGTTAGACATTAAGGAGGCTTTAACAAAGGAGAAGAAAGTTGCTGCTAACCTCGGAAAGGAATGTAATGTCTTGGTCAAAAAGGTATGGTAGTGTTTTCTTCTCAGCAAGTATCAGGTGGCTCCAGTACAATGAAAATGTGCTATTGATTTTGTCTAAGATTTAAAATCAATATCTTAACCTTTTAAGAGGCCTCAGTTTGGGTAGAGATAACCGTGCAGGTATGAGAGACAACACAGGCAGGAGGCAGCTCACCATGAGTTACCCGTCCTCCTGGAAAGGGTAAATCAAGGTGGTCCAATCTTAGCTGCTACGAGGGTGGATCCAGGTTTTAGGTCCAGTTCCTTCCCAACTGTCTAACCATCGTGCAGCAGCAGAAACTGGAGTCTGATTCAGATGCAATGCCTGGTGTAGCTTGGCTCATCCTGTGTCTGGGGGGGGGGGGGTTGGAGAATATAAAGAATTGTCCTAACACAAATGCATGCTAAAATAAATGCATAAAAATGCTATTCTTCCATCTGTTTCTTTTGCTTTTAGTTATTTTCTTCTGCTCTTTGTCATAGTAATTATTGAATAAACTCACTTGGTGCAAGTTTTCCTTTTAGCTTTTTTGAGCTTCTGCATTCATCAAGACATTTGATTTATATTAATTCAAAAATATCTTAATTTAAAGGGTTTTCTGGGATAGAGAGTTCTGCCAAAATACCATTATGCAAGGCTTGCTTTTATTGTGTCTCAAAAATGTCCCATCAAATATGCTTAACTTAAAAAGTTTTTTTGTTTAGTTTTTAAAGGCTTTCCTAAGTGCCAGCTGCCACATATTCACCCTGGGGTCTGACATTTGAGTCTGAATTGTTTCTTTCTCATGCAGAATCAATAAGCGTTTGTAGGCATAAAATAATAAAAAAATATCTTGCAGATTCTGTCGATCTGGAAGTTCTGTGGACACTAAACAAAGCAACTGTCTCTTGATACATACAGGGCTTCTCTTTATGAGTGTACATGTATACAGAAGTATTCAGCATAGAATCTTGCTTGAATACATAGATGAGCCTCATGTTAACCTATGAAACTCATCTTTCATAATACGTAAAAAAAAAAAAAAAAACATTTTGTTCCATGCTTCTTTTCCTTCAAATCAAGGACTCTAACACAGAACCTTGCTGCCTTGTGTATTTGAGTACTATAGGATTTTTGTCAGTCCACAACTTGTCTTTCTGCAGGCAAAAGCAGTAGAAGCCAGTCTGAACACAGCAGAGAGGGATCTGGACACCTTTCAGTGGGAAAAGCAGCAGAAACTGAATGAGTTATATGTAGTCGTGCCTTTGAAACTCCATCAGGTAATTCAAGATTTTGTGTGTTTATCGCTTTTACTTTTGGCAGGTTCAGAATGGCTTATGTACGTATAAACAGCAGTGTTATAGTTTTCTGGGGCCTCTCGTTCCTGATTCACTCCTTGGAGTGACAGTGCGATTAACTGAAGAACTTCATATTTCTATTTTGTCTAGGTTTGTTTTCCTTCGTATAAGGACAGGTAGGGTCAGCACATTGCTGAAATGTGTGTAGCCTTCAAATATTTATAGGTTTGGCATGGAATATTCCTTCAGGTCTATGCCTACTGATGTTCTCCTGAGAAACAAACAAACAAAAGAAAAACCAAAATATTGAAAGTAATGGGAGTTTTGCCCAATGCATGCAATCCAGCATTCTTGAAATGCATTCATCTATGCAGCTGTTATCCGAGGGATAAGTAGAAAATGAAGAGGAAAACTCGAGACAATATTGTTATTTCCTCTGGGCTGAATCTTGTCCTAAGAATGAGAAGATAGGCATCTGCCTGCTGTGCCTCATAAACCTCTGAGGCAAGCTCAGCTCTCTCCATTTGTTCTATCTACCTTCATTAAAATGTTTGTAAGAAAGACAGAAAAGTCCCAGGCCTGGCTATGCAATTCTGCAGCTCCCAGATCATTCAAAAGCACAGAGACACCTGAGAGGGAGTCCCCCATTCGGTCTTTGTTTCTGGTGCTATAGAAGGTTAGATAGCTTTGTACACAGGGAGTCATCACAGCTTTTAGTAGTCTTTGAGCTCTGCTGAGTGGTAGTGGTTCCCTGGCCCAAAACATGAGAGTTGTGCCCACACTATTACTTCATTCATTAGTTTTCAAACTCTCATACATTTGTTGTCCAGAGCGATCACCAGCGCCCTTAACAAGTCAAGTCAGCCTTGCTTATGGCTGTTTCTGGCAGGTGGAGTACTTCGTTGATGGGGAGATACCCAGTGACTTCTCCCAAGCTCTGGTATTTACCAACCAGTCCCTAGAGTATCTGCAGAAGAGGATTGTGGACCTACATAATGAAAAGATAATGCAGAGAGAGATCTATAAGAAGGCCCAGCAGCAATATAAGCAGCTTGTCCAGGACAAAAAGGAGATGGAGATAAATATTCAACGTGAGTAACAAACTCCAAACAACACAATCTTCTAGTGTTCATTCTGTCTCCCTCACTGGGTGTGGGTAACTCACCAGATGTCTGTCTTTGTACTCACCCAAATGTCACAGCTGGTTACTGCAGAAAATAAAACAAAGAGTGGATCAAGTGGACTGTTTTGATGAAGTACTGGTAGTTATCCAGCACTGTGAAGTCATTAGGCTATGTTAAATAATTTGGGAACTTAGTAAAGCGAGAGCTGACTGAGATGAGACACTGGAAATCAGGATGCATAATTGCTATTTCTGGCTCTAAACCATAAAGGCTAGGATAAAAGTTCTTTCCCCAAAGCCACGTAAGCTTTTTTTGCAATTTCCTCCTCTGTGTAACATAAGAGGAATGATAAAAGCTGTATTCAAAACATTCACGTTCCCAAGGACCAGACCCAGAGATATCCAGGTGTCTTACCACCACCGAACCCCCCTCTGAACCAATGGCAAGAACCAATGGCGATATTCAGTTGTGAGTTCTGTGTGTTTTCATGTGGATTGTTTATTCTAGAGCATATACCACAGAGCTCAGACAAAAAGCTGGAGGTAGGGCACAAGTTCTTATTAACCAGTGAAAAGCAGTTCTGCCTTTTATGCCATGCCTTTTCTGTTAGGACTGGAAGAGAAATGCAATCAGTTGATGATGCTGAAGTTTGGCCGGCTGGTTGATTTTGAAGCAGTTCAAGCACACTCTGTTAACGTACGCTTGGAGGAGTTGGAAGTACAAATAATGGAGAAAGAATATGAACACTCCCGGGAACTCAAAGAGTGGGAGGTAGGGAGCAGGAACAGGAGGAAGGTGCATATATGACGGTGATGTTCTAGTAAGGCTTCATTTGCCTGGGGCTGAATAGCTACACTAAAATTTTTGTGAACGTATTCCTGTTTTTTTTGTTTTTTTTTCCCCACCTGTCACCAACAGACCAAAATGTCCAACTCCCACATCCCATCATGATTCCTACCTCTGCTCCAGTTGCTGCTGCACATCCTATTTTCTTGTGGAGGTAGTTGATGACTCATATGCATCCTTCTGCTTCAGTCCCTATGTGAGGTTCTTCCCAGCCGCTTTCCTTTGGTTTTCAGCTGGTATTTGGTACCTACTGCCTCCTCCCATCACATTTGAAGACGAACTATTTGAGTACAGGGGAGCCCTGGCTTATGCCTGGGACACTAGACTGTGCAGTATGAAAAGTGCATGTCCCTGTCAGGGAGGCCTAAGGCACAGCTGCTGTAGTGCAAGCAGGCAACACTCTTATGCTGTCCTTACAGAAGCCTGTCATTGTCTGTCATTTTAAAAATATGGAGAGAAAAAAATAGAAAATGGGAGGATCCCCAAAATACCCAGAAAATCTCTATGAGCAAGTATCATGCCTTGTTTTAAATTGTCTAAAATTTCCCCCCACCCCTCCTGAGCAGTAAAACGTCATCACCTTTATACATATGTCTAATAGGTTTCACGATTTCTGCTTTTTTCATGTTCATGTCAATTGCCAACATGTTTTGAGCTTACCCTTTCTGTGGGATATACATTGCTCCTTAGGGAAGCTAGTCTCGTATCCTTCAATGCAGCACACATCTAGATGTGTTTCAAGGCTTTTATAGTGAACTCCAGAGGGGCACAAGTAGGTGTGTAATTAACTGTCCAGTCCACTCCTTGCATGTTTGTACAGCATTACACATTTTCAGGACAGCAGAGCGTTCAAACAGATCTGCAGCTCCTTGCTCTCCTGATTGTCTTGTGTTTGTAGCTATGCAAAGAACTCCTGTTCTCCTCCTGGATTTGGGTATGAGAGCCAAATTTCAAAGTGGAAACTCAGCCCCAGCCTTCTTGGTTCATCTTCCATGCTGGCTTGCGGCAGGTGTAGGAGCCAGCTTGCTACCTTGCACACATATGCAGTACTATGTACCTAACAGTTTTCTCTTTCCCATGCTTTTGCCTAACTGCTTTACCTAAATGCTTAGTCATTTGCAATAGTAAAAAGAAGATGACAACACTGCACTAAAGGTATTGTGGAATCACATGGTGTACGCAGGGTCAGGTTGTTGTTTAACTCTCTTCTGTGACACATACTCTGCCTAGCACTTGTTCCCCATTTCACACTTTTTATCCTCTCTCATCCTAGTCGAACCTTTTTTATCTTTCTAGAAAAGAATCTTAGACCTGCAGCAGAAGCTAATGATGCTGACAAAGGAAAACACCAGAAAGCTGCAGCAGCTGAACCAGTTCTGCCTTGAAAAGCATCAACTTGAAACTAAGCTGGATTCACTGCAGAATGATGTGGTAAGCTTTTTAGCTACTGTACTACATGCAGGTTTGGGACTATTCAAAAGTGGAAAAGGGTTCATCCAGCCCTCACCGTCTCCCTGGCTGAACATCCTGCTCTGCAGTCAGCAGTTCAGGCTAATATTGCCTAGCAGCACAGGCTGAATGGCTGCTCCAGGTCTTTTAGAAAGGGAGATGGATGGGCTGATCCTGAAGTAGGCCATACTTTAAAATCTCTGTTAATTTCTTAGCTGCTTTTTAATATTGAAACAAACTCATCTTATTTCTAATTAGAAAATGTCTTGCAGCAAGTCAAAATTATTCCTTTGATACACGCAAACAGCCAAATGAGTTAAGGTGTTTTCTTTGCTCTGTATTAGGGAATAAGGCAGCCACTAGTGACAGTCTGAGCCTGAGTTAATGGTCCCTGACTCCGACTTACAAGTAGTTCTGACTGAGGAGTGGAGCAGTCATGAAGCTGTCTTATGTCTTGGAAAGCCTCACTTTCCCAGTTGAAATAAATTTCCACCATTAATTCTTGCATGTTTTATAGGAGCTATTTTTTCTCTCCTTACAGGGAAGAGAGTTGCAGGGCCCCCGAACTACTGACATCAAAGAGAAGGCCAGGATGGAGTCACTGCTGAAACGCAGGGCTCATGACACAGCCCTCCTAAAAGAAGAAGTCGATCTTCTAAGCAGAAAAGATGGGTGCCTAAGAGAACAGCTCAGTCTCCTAACCAGAAAAGATGGGTGCCTCTTTCTACAACCTTCATCACCACAGGACTCTGAGACACCAGCTGAAACGTTCCCTGTTCTTACACCGTGAATGGTAACTAACGTAACTAAGGGACAAGAGTCCCTTAAAAACGGACATAGTTAACTGCAGCAGTAGTAATACCTGGAAGCGTGAAGTGTATTGTTTACGCTATGCAGGGATTTAGTTGTAAAGGGTTACATTTGTTTCCCCTGTCAAAATATGACTGTAGTGGCAGATATGGAATTAAAACATGCAAATACAACCAGTAAATGCTGTTATCAGTCCATTGCAGAGATCTGCACTGGAGATGCTCTGTGTGTGTATGTGCTTATGTATATGCCTGTTCTTAGCTCTCTGTACACAAAGTGGCTTTTGAAGGCTGGATATGAGAAAGTTTCAGATGGGCAAATCTATTTTTGGTACCTGTGTTCTCAAAAATGGTAAAGGAGGTCCGTCTTAAGGGTGTGTCTTGTTATTTGTTGAACATCCTAGCAGCAACAGCAGTTGTCTCCTAACTGAGCTCATTAGAGACATTGTAAAAAGAGTTGGGAAGTGCTACGTGTTTGGGGAAGGCTAGGGGACCTTTTTTCCTCAGGGCCTACAGTGCTCAGGTGGGTATGGTGCCAATCAGAGACTTGCCTCTGCTCTACAGAAGTGGGAAACTGCACAAGAGTGCATGATGTTGTATTTACTTGGCATGAGGAGTCTGTAGCAAATGTGAAGTCAGCCCATAATTCCTCTGACTTGCATCAGTAGATCAGACTGAGAGCAGAGCCAGGCTTTGTCCATTTCCAGGCTTTATTGTTTGTTTTGTTTTGTTTTTTCCTTCTCTGGCATTTGGGATGTTGACAGTGAGTGATCATTTATAGCACTTACCTTGCCTTACCATGAAAAGTTCCTTCAACACCAAAGTGGAGGGGTTTTGTTGCAGTGTTCTTCAATAGCAAAATTCCTGACAGTGCCCAGGGAAGTTTGGGATTTGTTGCTCTTTTTTTAATTAAACAGCTCAAACAACCTGCAGCTGCTCTTGCTCCTCCTCCCCACTCCCTCCCTGGTCATTGCTCCTCAGTTAGCTGCACCTTCAGCCAGGATCCAGCCGTATCCTAGCCAGGCACAAGAACTGCCCCTGCCGGCCCCAGCACAACCGAATGAATGGTACTTGTACTGCTGGCCTTTTCGGTGGGTCCCTATGAAGGTGCTGAGCATCCTGTTTCCTCAGGGGAAAAAAGAAAACAACCTTATCCACAGACCTGGATGCTGAAAGATTTTGAAGAGAGAAAACCACAGGAGAGGGGGTGGGGGGAAGAGATGGGGTGTGACTGTCCCAAATCTCATGCAGCTGTCCTTGGAGGTGAATGAAAATATTCTCTAGCTCTGCTCCTCACTAGAGGTTTTATGTCACTTAACTGGCACAGGTGACGGCCATCTCTCTTCTCCTGAGCTCAGCATTGAGAAGATTCACTTGGATGGCCTAATGGAAAACTGTAACTGCACAAAAATGTCACCTTTCCCCAGGTGCCCTGCTTGCTATGTTTCTGCAATGAAAAAAGCCTAGGTTCATTCTGTGGGAGGATTTAGTGTACAGCCAGCCACGGAAAAGACTTAAGCCTTTATTTTAGGTGTTAAAGCGTGGGTTTGTCTTTACAGATACGCGGCTGCAGATGGCGTCTATGTGAAGGGTTGTTTAAGTTGATTAGGCAGAGTGCATAACTCCAGTCCACGCGCAGGAGTGTGTTCCTGGGACATGCCTTCCTGTGGACGAGGAGAAAAGACCTTTTTGATAGCGTTATCTTTTGTGAAGCCCTTACTGCAAGAGGGTGCTAGATCTTGGTGGTGGCAGCTCTGTTTGGACCCATGTCTTGCGACATCTCTTGTGCTGCTGTTTCAGTCTTGTGCTGTGATGAAGAGCCCAGTGCCACGGATAGCTGTGGCCTTGTTTCTTCGACCCTCCTGTTGCCTTGCTGAGGATACCCTCTGTCTCCATAGCATTATAAAAGGCACATATACATCTATATACAAGTGCATAAATATATAAATAGGGATGTTATACAAAAATAAATACCCAATCTTTTTTTCTCTTTAGAATAAGTCTTTTGCAAAAGGCAGCTTGGTCCCTAACTGGTAGGAGAATGAGTCTCTAAGGGCCTCAGTGGTGGCGGGCTGCTGTTCAGATGTCCTGGTAGGTCCTGACTCAAAGATGAGATCACTGGATTCTGGGGATGCAGGTCTCCTCTGGACTGGCAGCAATCTAGTCTTTCTACCTCTTCAACTGGCACTAGGCCTAGGCAGCAAGGGCTTCCTGAAAGGCAGAGGAGCAAGAGATCATTAAAATGCATACAGAAATGAGAGATGCTGTGGTACACTTGTAGTCAACAGTCCACTTTATGAGGATAGGTACTCTGACCAAAGACAAAGAACTGCATTCTAAAAGTCCTAGCTACATGGGAGTTTAATCCTGTGCTTGCACACGGTGAGTTTGATCCACACTACAGGAGGGGTGGATCAATGGATCACATCCTAGGGGGACGGATTCACATAATTTTTCAGGGACCTTAGTGTTTGACTGGTGGTCTGGAAGATGTAAGATGAAGAAGGACTAAGGGGCAGTGTCTCTGCAGCTGCAGGTGGGTATGTGCCCTTCCAGCAGCATACAGTTCGTGCTCTCGGAGAAATGAGAAATTTGCCTTCTAAAACTGTCCCAGTTTACAGTCCCCAGCTGCTAGTGTGGCCTTTTCATGCTGTTCTACGCAGTATTAAGAAACAGTCCTTGCACCACAGAACGGAGCGTGAACAAAGCCATCAGAAAGGCTCTGCAGCGAGATTTCCCTTCAAGATCAGCCCAAAACAATGAGATGAAGCAAGCGCTGAGTTTTCCAGACTACTGACCTTGGTGGAACAGTGGATCCTGTCGAGCATCCAAACTAGGGCCTCCCACTTTGCTGCCCATCACTGGATGATGCAGGCCAGTGAAGTGCTCTTGAAGGTGAGGACAGTCATCCTGTGGCTGGAGAAGCTGGTGAGTGGAGTCATCTGGGAGACTGTACAGGAAAGAGCTGTCTTCTGGTCTTGAACTGGGTAATCTGGGGAGGCAGACAGACAAAGAAAGAAGTTTAGCACTATTCACAGATCTTTCCTCCTTGAAAGATATGATCTATGTAACAGCCAGCTGCATCAAGGGAATGACACAAAGCATTCCTAAATGAGGGAAATTAGGATATACTTGTGGGATGGGAATGAGGTGATGGGAACTGGTATCCACCATTCAAAACCCAGTGAGCCCCACAGGAGCTGGGAGCAGTAATGCCTCCCAGGAAGCATGGGAGTAATGACTCGAAGCCTGAACGCCAAGACACAAAGTGCCTGCAATTGGCCAGCTTCTGGGCAGCTGGTTATCAGCATCCAGCCATAGATGTTGGTTTCTCTCATTGTACTTTTTAGTCTCCTGCTTAGGAACAGAGGGAGGAAATGTGGGGGCAGGGGGAAGTAGGTCTTTGCCACCTCTAAAATGAAATGACCACTCGCTCAAACCGTAGGACTGAGCTGTGTGAAAAGAGTTTAGATGAAAAAGGCCGAATGCTGGAGCATAGGTTTGTTTCCCAAGTGAACTGGGACAGACAAGACAGCATGATGAGGGCTAACTTTTTTGTGAGCATGTATTCTGGTGGGCCCCATTGGATTGTTCCATCCTCCCCCTCTGTAAGCCAGGACTAACCTGGAGGGTTGGTAGTCTCGCTGGGCATTCCCGTTTTGCAGCACTCGTGCCTGCAGCAAGGCATGGGTCTCCTCGTGTGACTGGAATGAGAGAGAAGGATCTTAGCAGAGCAATGCCACAAAGCATCATTAAGAGGCAGGTGCTGATCTCCAGCAGAACCAGAGCCACAGGACAAAATGGTGAAGCTCTTGCGGCAGAAGGTACAGAAAGCTGAAACTGTTTCTTTTGCCACAGAGGACAGAGTGGAAGCGAGCACTGACAAACTCACTTCATATTTACTGCTGAATCACTGGGTCATGATAAACAATTTATAGTCTCAGTTGTGGCACTGCCTTGGTTTATGTTACTGTTTACACACAGAGTCCTCAACATTGCCAGTCCTTGCAAGCTTTCCTTAGGAGAAACAGGAACCATTTCATTTAGAGTAGTCTTTGCTCACAGCCTCCTCCATAATTAAGAGCCACTGCCCCAGGAAACCACCTCACCATGAGTGATTTGGAGACCTTCCTGCTCATCCCATGTCTCATGCAACTCCACTCCAATGGGGAAATCTCACTGAAGAAGGAGCCAGTTTTGGCACTTCTGCATGCTCTAAAGGGTGTCAGGCATGTCTGGAGAAGCCCTCCCACAGCAGCTGTGGCCTCCAGCTCACGTCAAATCAACTGTTACCTGCAGGTGTGGACATACCTGCTGCACGTCTGGACTGTAATCTCGGGGCTTGGCGCTTGCACAGCCCACTCCTGCGGAGGGGCAGATGCCGTTCAGATGTGCCCCGTTGGCGTAGGGCTGCCCGCTAACATAGGGATGTCCATTGGCACGAGGAGCAGAGATGGCCCTCAGGGGCACCATGGTGTACTGGCAGGACGATACCAGCAGTCCAGCTCCTGGGAAGCCCATGTCGATGGTTTGCTCTGCAGAGGGAAGAAAACAGAAGTCTGAGGCCAAAAGCAGAGGTGAAGCTGAGCTTCCTGAAGTGAGCTGCTGACAGGGATAGTGTTAGGCTGTCCTATCAGGCAGCTATTTTGGCACCCAAAGCGCACTTGGAGATAAATGCTGGAAAGAGGTCCCCCACAAAAGGGAAGGCAGTGCCTCTTTCCACCTCTTCTAGTCCCAGGGCTCCTTCTCAACAAGGTAAACAGGATAAGGGATGAATGGTGGCCTTTGTCTTGATGGGGGCGTTTCACAGGACATTTGGAACTTGCCCTCTGTCCACCCTCTCCCTGCTTCCCAGAATGTGCAGCCTTCACATTTTGGGTGTTTGACCAGATTACACCTAGGGTCAGATCTAACCCACATGGTGAGCACATCTTCCAAATCAGCCCCCGGGAAAGGACCCTTACTCTGCTTGGACCAGGCTCTCCAAAGGCAAAAGGGGATGAAGGCCACGATGAGGAGTACAATAGAGCCCAGCACAATGCCTACAATCAAGTATGGCAAGTCGCTGGAACGGGCCACCATGGCTCCTGTCCCCAGGCCACTGTGCCCACCACTGAGTGGGGGATGCTGCTGGGGGGCCACTGTTGAGGGTGGAAGACGACCTGGCAGACCAAGAGACTTCCGAGCTGTGAAGGAAAGAGACAGAGAGTGAGACACAGACATGGCAGGAGCAAGAGCAGCACACTCCAGGGATGTCTACACCACTGTGGTATTAACAGACTTCTCCAGTGGCTTTGAAGAAGTGCTCCTGGGTGTCAGAAGATTTCCTAGGCTGATGCATATTGCCATATAGACGAGTCCTTCGTGCTCGCCTCACAGATCTGCCAGGCTCTTAGGCTGCTTAAGCACAAGGAAAAAGGAAAAGCCTCCTCCAAGACACCCACTTGGACTTAATGCTGTTTTGTATCGTGACAGTGCAGCTGCTTGGAAGACAACATGGAACTTGCTTAAAATCAAGCACAGCAGTTCAGACCAGCAAGGGAACGTTAGCCCTTCTGGTTCCAGTCACTATCTACATGGCACTTGGGAAAACAAAAGGTAGCTCCTGCTCAGAGGGAAATGATGATGGACTCACAGGTCTCCGCACCAGGTGTCTGTGAGTACTGGCGTGGGTGTACACGCATACTGAGCAACAGCATCAACAAACCTACCCCTCTCTTCTGCCTCCCCCTCCTCGCCTGAGCTTGGATGGCGTACTGTCAGGCAGGGATGGTACCCGCCTTGCTGTGCTCGGGACAGCTGCAGGGAGGGAGGGCAGAGGGCTGCGCTCCCACATGTGCCCTGCGAAATTGGTTACCTTTGGTTTCACAGATCATCACATTGCTGAACTCGCTTTCGCCACCCTCATTGAAGCACTGCATCTTAATGTCGTACGAGGTTTCTGGCTGCAGGTGGCTGATGGAGTGCCAGTATCGATCTCCTGAAGAGGGAACACACACACACACACACGGTGCCATTAGCTTCCTTGGGAAACAGGCGGCCGGCCCACCTCTCCAGCAGTGCTAGGTGAAGCAGGACTATCCAGCAGCATCAGCCTCGTGCTTTTTGTATACAAGGCTCCTTCTGGCCATGTACTCTTACAGGAGGAACCAACAGCTGGGACCAGTCTCCAAAATGTCCTACCTTCCACCACATCCTTCTTGTAGTCGCTGTCATTGTCACTGTCAGTGGGGCGGTAGTAGATGTAAAAGCCATGGATGGGAGTGTTGTTGTTGCTGGCTGGGATATACTGCAGAGAATGGGAGGGAGAGCAGAAATTAGCAGAGATGTCTGTGCTGTCAGATCTGGGTCTGTGCTGGGTGAGGAGCAGTCAGGAAAAATGGGATGGGACAGGAGAAAGACCCAGCAGGGAGCTCTTCCTTGTCTTGCCACTGGTTTGCACAGTAAGGGCTTTCTTCCAAGAGCTCATTCCTATTTTATACTCTCACATCTTGCTTCTCTCAGGTAACAGGCAGGTCATGAATCTGGTCTTGTCAACCCAAACATCCTGTACTCTGTGCCCTCCCAGCAGCCACCACCAATGTTTCAGAGAAAAAATGCCGCAGCAACAGTGACTCAGCTGGGCAAGGACAAACACACCTTCACCTTGACTCCAACAGTTTTATGGCTTCCAGACAAACTGCATCTATCTTGCCATGAACCGCTGACTGTGGAAGTCTCATGTTTCTGTAGACAACTCTGCTCCTCCTCCATCCGCGGCTGTACCGCCCCAGCTCCATGTGCTTTTGCTGTCTTTCACCAAGTATTTTATCAGCTACTGTGTTTAAAATAACAGCAGTGTCCATCCTGCCCTGGAGCAATTTTGAGCCAGAAGAAATTGAGAGAGAAGAGGGTGATGCATCCCTCTGAATAAGCTCTAAGCTGTTGGAAACACTTAAGATCTGGGCTTGTGATCCAAAAGATCCTGCCCACTCCTACAAATCGTCTGGGATGGACTGCTGTGAATGATTACCAGCACTTAGAACTGCTATTCAGCAAGTGAGACTGAAGGGCATGGCTGCTAGGAACTACTGGGACAGGCAGAGGTGCTAATGGATTCCAGGAATTTGGCCAGGAGAGCAAGCAGCCACCCCATGCATTGCTGAACCATGCTTGTTGGATGAAATGGTCAAGACCCTGAGGTCTTGAAATGCCTCCTGTGCACAAAGCTGGATTCAGATGAAAAGGGTTTCCTAGGCTGTCTGACTTCCTCCACTTCTACACAGCCCAAGTGCAGCCTTTGCTGCCTGTGAGAGCTATTGGATCCCCAATCCATTTGTGCTGGTGACAGGCTCCAGTGTGGTAACCTGGAAGATTTGTAAGCCGTGCAAGTAGCGCCCACACACCTGCTCCCTGCATATTCAGAGATCTTTCCCCCCTACAAACCTTACCATCCACTTCAGCATGATGGTGGTCTCATTGATGGCATCTGTGAAGGTGATGTATGGCCCGGCCACAGGGCGCTCGTAGACTCGGTTGCTGTAGCCAGACACCACATATGGCCGAGATGCAGCACTGGGCTCACTCTCTCCCAGGATGTTCAGTGCTCGGACACGGAACTTATAGGAAGTGCCTAGGGGAGAAATGAGAAATAAAGGTGTTTCACCAAGACAGGATCGATGTCTTCCAAGACATCTGCTGTCAGCACAGGCCTGACTGTGGAGAGGGGCTATATCTCCAGAAGGCAGAGAGACTACAGAGAGGCTTTGATCAAAGCACAAACACCGAACGGCCAGATTTCAGCCATGTGCTAGACTGAGCTAGCTTTTATTTGCCTCCCCCAATTCCTGTCTGCATGGTCTAGAGGTCAGGTCACAGTTATGGAAGGTATGTGGGTGGACTCAGAGATGCCTGAAAGGATGTCCTTACCCCAAAGCAGGTCTGGGATGGCATCCTTCCTCTACTACTGGGAAATTAGGTACATAAATCTCAGATGAAAGCTCTAAGCCTAAGTAATTTTTACCCAAACATCGTTTTTCTGCTCTAAGTTTGGGTAGATATTTTGTCCTTTAAAGGTGTCCCACTTAGAGATGCCTGTTTTTCTCATGTGAAGTGCAATGGGAGTTCTGCACCCATCTGTCTTGCCTGTGGCTAAGGAAAGAAAGTTCTGTCCTGTCTAGTAAATGGCAAACACAAGACACTCTTATGCCTTTAGTAACTATGTCCCGTAATACAGAAAAGCATGCGCGAGCCTCCCTGAGGGAGGTCAAATCTATGCTGGTCTCTGCAGCTGGAGAAATTGGAGAAGCATCTGCAGCGTTTCCCCATGCATCTAAGGCTGGAGCTGGGGAGGCTTTGTTCTGCTCACACATGCCAGGGCTAAGCGAGATGCGACAGATGGCTAACCATCCTACAGGGACTGCACAGCTTTCCTACAGACCTCCAGGAAGCAGGGAGGAGAACACCTGCTTACCTTTCTCCAGGCCTGGGATTTCCACAGAGAGGCGAGAGGGAGGAATGTCACTGGTGGCCAGGACCCAGTCTCCCAACTTCTTCAGTTTCTTATATTCCACACGGAAAGACTGGATGGGAAACCCGCCATTCCCACGGGGGATCCAGGTTACGTACACAGATGTCTCTGATGCCATGGAGATGGTTGGACGATCTGGTGCCTCTGGAGCTGCAAAGGGCACAGGTGGACATCAAGACGTGAAATGTTCCTCTCACTGTGTCTGGAGGATCTTGTAGCTCAGAGGTAAGTGGGTGAAGGACTGCCCGGACTGCACCCACCCACGTGCTAAGTCCCGAGCGCTCTTTTCTTTCTGCCCCTTCATTAGAGCTGGCACCCCCTCACTCCTTTCAGTTTGTGCTCTCCAAACCTCTTTTACTCCTGTTTGCATCTCACTCCTTTTCGCCTCCCAGCTCAAGCACGGACAGACAAGGTTTGTGGTGTGCACACCCATCACAGGAGGGAGAGCAGTGAGAGGTGTGGATGCACGGCTGGAGACAGAGTGGGAGGCCTGGCCGATGTGGAAGCAGTGAGCAGGGGGAGACTGACACTGGGGACAAAAAGGGGACAGACAGGTGTAGGAGATGAAAACAGGAAAGGCTGAGAGGAACCAGCTGAGGAGGAAATAAGGAAAAGTTCTGAACTGTAGAAATATAACCTGGTACAAAAACAATCAAAACCTGGGAGGGAAAGAGACAGACTGAGCTGTGGAGATGAAAGCAAAGGGAACGCATGAACGAGCATGGGGGACTGAAGGAGGGAACTTCACAGAACGGATAACAGCACCAGTGAATAAATACCAGTGGCAGACACAAGGTGGGAAACAGCAAATCCAATTAACCAGGCAGGAACCGATGTTTGTTCAGTGCAGCAAAATGCCCAAACGGAGCAACCTCCAACCTTAACTGCCCCTTAGTGCTTGGCTGAGAGAAGAATGCCAGGACTGGGAGCGACTCAGTTCCCCTCTCTCTCCCAGTGGGATTCCCCCAGCACCCACTGGTGCATGGGAGCCTGTTGGTCCTGGGCGCTCCACATTCGCGGACTCCATGGTAGGGCTTTCTGAGCCCGCCATGGGATATTCAGCGACAGACAGGGAGTTTCTGACAGGTCCTTGCGTTAATGGTGGGGACAGGCCGTGGGATCAGCTTGCTGTCCAACCAAAGACTGCCGCCAAGAGCAGGGGTGTCCGAGAAGGACCTCTCCTGGTCAGGAGCTAGAGACGGACCATCCGGCTTTGTACAGTCTTGTCTTACCCAGTGGAGTCTTTAATCCCAGCACAGCGGGGCCACTGCCACCCAGAGCAGACCCAGCACCCCTCACCCTCCCTCCTTGCCCAGTTCAGGCAGGGCCTTACGGGACAGACGGCTGTTGTCGGACTGGTTACTGCTCTGAGTGCTCGTGCCTGGGTCATCCCTCTGGATTTGCTGCTCTTTGCTGGCAACAATCTCTGGTTTTGGACGCCGGCCTGTGCAGAAGGGAGAGATGGCATCAGGGACATGGTGACATGGGTCAGAGTTAATTTTTGCTTTGATGAATAAAGAAAATATTCCCAGCTGTGATGCTGAGGTAAATACTCTTTGGACTCGAATAGCCCTAGGGCTTCAAAGTGCTCAACTTGCAGCCAGGAACTAAAGCTAAAGGGGCAGATTTATTATCCTGTTAATTGCTTTTTTTTGCCCCCACTAACATTTAATTTTCTAAAACTTTTAATTGGTTTTCTGGAAATCTTGTTGCCAGATTTCTGCTTGAGCAGGTGGTAATTAGCACAGTGCAGGGACCTGGGAGGATATGTGAGCAAGCCCACCACCATGGGAAAGGTTTCTGCGAAGGGAATGCCGTTCCCCACACTTGCTGGGGACAGGAAAAGCAGCATGGGGACAGGGGGACCGAGCTTAGACATTTGGAGCATCCTTTTAGTGGTACAGCTTGGCACCAAGCAGACTGCAGGGGGGAAGGCTTGGAGTTTCCTTTAGTGCAGGACAGGCTTTTAAGAACAGATTAGCCAAACACCTGTCAGAAACAACCCCCAAAGGCAGATCCTGTCTCCAGGCAGAGGATGGATTAAGCAACCGCCCGACACCCCTCCCAGGCCTATTTTCTGCAGTTCTGCAGGTGTCCAACTGGGACACGGAGGGAGGAAGGACACTTGGAGGGGCCCTCCCCTGACTCAGAGCAAAACACCCGGGGACAGGTTTGACCTTTACCAGTCCGGAAGGTCACCATGGCCGTCTGTCCCTCGCCAGCGCAGTTGTGGGCGGCCATCTCCACCTCGTAGAGGCTCCCAGGGTCCAGCCTGGTGAGCGTCAGGCGATGCTGCGAGGCCGGGACGTCCCTCACTGCCCAGCTGTCCGAGGCGTTGGTGACCTGCTGAGAGACCAACACAGGCCTTGCAAAGCTGGGAGCCGGCTGGGCCTCTTGCCAGCACCGAGGTCTGAAACTTTCCCTTCAGGCTGTGTATCAAGCGGTGCTAACTTCCCTGCCCTGGGGCCAGTTCCCTGTCTGCACAGGAGGAAGATGTTTCCAGCTTGATGTTGCGAAGCTGAGGGATCTGGGGGCACGGAAGGAGCGTTCAAGCCCTGCCTGGGCTGTGCCAGCTCAGATTACGCAGTAGGGTTTGGGGAAGCTGCACATTAGCCCAGGATGCTTGGCGATGGGCAGAGTTAAGGCTATGAAGCTTCATCTCTGGCATTTCTTGGCTGCACCATATCGCCTTATGCAGGGAAGAGACTGTGTATGGCCATGGCCCCCAGAAAGACTTGGAAACACAGTTTGTTTTTTGGTGATGTCCCGACTCCCCATACAAAGCGGGAGGAAAGGTGGGACTCTTCTCCTTTTCCCCAGCTGCAAAGATAATATTTTTGCAGGCAAATACACAAGACACCGAAGTGACCCAGTGCCGAAAGGAGCATTAGCAATGCAGGCAACGCAACAAAACGGAAATGCCAAGACTCTGCTGTATCATTCATCTTCTCCAAGCGTTTGACACTGACTGATGAATGCCTGCCTCGTTTTATTTTTATTCCTGAGCCTGTGGAGCTATGAGGCCAGGGAGGGGAGCCCTAAAGACTGCTAATATCCAGGAAAGAAAAAGAGAAATTCTTAAGAAACAAAGATAATGGCTACATGGCATCTGACTGCTTGCAGGCTGCTGAGATTTTAGGGTCAGTGTAAGAGCAGGGAAAAGAGACATCCGCAGATATTTTCCAGAAGAGAAACAGACCCTTGCCCAGTACAATTTTAAGCCTCCTGTCAGTAGGTTTTACTTTTCTTAGCCATCTTTCACACAAAGAGCCTTTTCTTTTGTTGCTGAATTGATTCCTTCCCTCTCTGCACACATGCTTTTCCAGTCAGATGTTAAAACCAGATCATTATATAACTTGATCCTACAGATCTCATAGAAAGAGACTCTTTCTAAACAAGTTTAAGGGTTATTGGGACTAATTCCTTTCCACACAATCCTTCAGCTTCCCAAGAAAGAGTCTCCAGCTGAGAATTTGGACTACACTGAAAACATATTACTGCAGACTGCAGTGACCCATGGTGACCTCCAATGCCCTACAGCCCCTTCCAGGTGAAGCGCTGAAAAACAAATAAAATATGGACAAACTCCAGCCTGCAAGTTAAGACTGCATGCAGAATTGCTTGTTACATGATATCACCACTGGGGGACAAATCTCCTGGCAGACAGCTAGACTCTATAGTCTGCTGAGGCTTTTGGCATCTTTTGTTTTTCAAACCTGCCCCGTTGTGTTCTTGTGTTGGCATCTTCCATCTTTGTTTTAAAGGGCTACATAAAGAGATGGTTAGCTGAAACCCTCAGCCTAAGCAAGTTTTGTTTAGAAAGAAATCAAGGATGTGGGGGTGTTATAAAAGCCTCCTGTTATACCATATTTTCATGAAGTCAAACAATTCCAGGACAACAGATAAATATATTCACATATAATTGAAACGGTGACCTGTGGTGGCTGGGAAACCAAAACACCAGATCTGAAATGTACTCAAAGCCCAGAGCAAAACCTACCTCTTTACTGCAACCCTCTGCCTACCCAAGGGAAATACAGGTATTAAACAGATAGATCCAAGCCTGCTTTTTTCCCTTATTCCCAGTAGAATGACAAAGAGGTGCTCTTCACCTCAACAGCAGAATTTTTACCTCAACGGTACTTTGCTATTTAGAGAGACTGCTGGGTTACGGCTCTGCCTGCACTCTGAGAAGCACTGCAGAGGGCAGGAGCCCTCAGGCTCAGCAGGGCTCAGCAGTGCACCGTGCACTGACGCTGCACCACCAGCCAAGAGATACTTGACAGTGCACTCCTTTTCAGCTTCCAGAATATAACCTTCAGGAGCTGGTGGTTTAGGAGCATCCCAGAGGAGTCAGCATGGCTATGAGAGCTCTCTGCTGGCTCCTCAGAGTTGCTGAGCGTGGGTGCTTCAGCGCTGCTGAGCAGGGCAGGTATGTGCAGCAGGGAGAGGCTGCTGCTCCACGTCCTGCAGCATGAGCCCTTCAAGGCAGAGGTGTCCCAGTGGCTTGTGCCGAGACAAAAGCATTACAGAGCAAGTCACTGCACAGTCTGCCCTCAGGGACTTCCTACTTCTATAAGCACGCAGCTGGGAATTGGAAGTGGAAGCTCTTCAGACTGGAAAGGCACATGTGTGTGCATACACCCTCTCCCTTCTTAGGCAGGCGCACACCCCACTACAGGCTCTTCGTGGACAGCTCAGTGAATCTCCTCTCCCAGCCGGCACTCTGAGGGTGCCACTGAGGAGGTGCCACCGACCAGCATCACCAGCTAGAGATGTGTGCCCATGCCTGTGTCCCAGTGCACTGCCCACAGGGCGTGCAAGTGTGCCGTGAGGCCACCAGCCCCCCCAGAGAACAGCACGGAGGAAAGACGGGAGCAGGGCAAAACAGCAATACCTTGCGGTGCTTCACCACGTAGTAGAGGATGGGGGCTCTGCTGTCAGGCCGGGGTCTCCATACTAGGTCATAGCTGTCTGTCTTCGATGTCCGGGGCGAACTGAGGATGATGGGGGCCTCGGCTGGAGACACCAGCTCCCTGTTGGCTGTGCACTGTGGAGATGCTGCCAGCGGGGTGGTCCCAGGCTTTGGCGGTCCAGCTTTATCCAGGGGCAGCTTTAAGGCACTGTCCCTGGAAGGCGATGTCGGAGGCTGAGCTGAGCCCAGCCGGGCATCTCGCCCAGGGTTGAGGGTAGCTCCTGAAAGACAAGATGTTGAGAGTAAATGAGTGGTGCAGGCAGGGTAAATGCCTGATCCAGTCTGCGGTGATGGCAGAGCTATGAGAAGCCCCCTAAATCCTCTCTTCTGAGACCAGAGCTATCCACCCGCTGCACCACAGGTCCCTTAGAGGTATCAGGTCCCAGGTGGTGCTGCCTGCTGTGCCACTCGAAAAGGTGTTAGAAACAAGCTTTCCTTCTCCTGGTATAAACATAACAGGCCTCACTGGGGCCTCTCCCAGAACAGGCCTGGGGCTTCCTGCCTCTCTGAGAGCCCCTCTTACCCTGGATAAATTCAGCAGGGTCCAAGGAAGCAGGTGGCACCTCCAAAAACAGAAGGGTGAAAGGAGTGTAGGGTGAAAAGGAGGGAAGAGCACGGCAGCTCAAACACAAGCAGGAGGGTTACACACCAGCTCTCTTCTCCTGCTCCCCTCTGCTCTATCCCTGTGCATTAGGCTCAGGCACTGAATGACCACAAGCTTCGAGAGAGGGACTTACCTGGCCGGGCTGTCCTCAGCTGCACCATGGCTTGTGCACTGCCGACCTCGTTCTCCGCCATGCACTGGTAAATGCCGTCGTCCTCGGGCCCCACGCTGACCACCCGCAGCGCCCTGCGGGAGAGCCGGAGCCGGTGGCTGGCAGAGAGGGGCACGGCGTTGCGCAGCCACATGACAGAGGGCTGGGGGTTCCCTCGCACCTCGCAGGTGAACTTGGCGCTCTGGCCCCAGGGAATGATCTGCTGGGACAACTCCATGGTGACCTCTGGGGGCTCTGGAAGGGGAAAAGCACAGCTGCTGAGCACCGCCTGGCAGGGAGCATGGCACGGTTATGGCTTTGCACTCTCCTCTCTAGCAAGGATGAGGGCAGAGTGATGGATCCTCAGCCCTATCTGCCAATCCTGCTACCTTCGTGGGGTCCCACATGCATCCGGTTTATTACATCTGCCCTTCAGCACCCACACGAACTGCTCAGAGAGGTGGCCCAAGGCCAGCTGCCCCTCTTGGCTACATGATGATAGCAGGCACCTATGAGTCTCATTTTTCTTACCTGACCCATTACTCTGCAAAGGTTGTGCTTGTGCCAATAACACTTCAGCACTTGGATGACTTGCAAACCAACAAAATGTGGGCTTCTCCTCCCTAATGCTTGTGAGAAGGGGAAGGATGTGTGGTAGAAATATATCAGGTGTAGTACCACTTATACTTCTCACCCCGTAGAGAGCTTCCCTACAGAGTAAAAAGCAAGACACTCTGATGTCTTCCCTATTACCAATCTCAAATATGCCTGAGAAGCAGCCAGTCCTCCACTCGAGAGTGTTAGAGCAAACCCAGTGACATAAATGACAAGAGAAGAGCTTCCCCAAAGGAGGGGAGGATCCATCATCTCCAGCTCATGGTGCGAGCCAGGAAGGAGGAACCACCTCTCAAGGCAGAATTCATCCCATCTCGTAGGAACTGGAACCACAAGCAGGGGTTTGGCTTACACTGTGGTTTGTCCAGGGAAAGGGAAAGTACAGCGGCACTAGTATTTTCCCCTGAAAGCAGTGAAGGAAGTCCAAGCCCTTCCTGAAACAAGGGCTACAGCAGCACTCACCGAACACCTGCACATTGTAGAAGATGAACGCAGCTCCAGCCTCGCCAACCCCATTGTCAGCCGTGCAGCTGTAGGTCCCCGAGTCCTCCTCGCTCGTCGGGTCAATCAAGAGGTTGCTGAGCAGGAACCGCGTCTTGTTGTACGCAGAGACGCTGGAGCCATCTTTGGCCCAGGTGACCCGGGGCGGGGGGATCCCGCTGGCCACGCACTCCAAGATGAGGCTTTGCCCTTTGGTGACGATGATGGTCTGAGCTTCGGGGGGGTAGATTATCCGAGCGGCCTCCGCTGTGGAGCCTGGCGAGGAGAGGAGGAAGGAGGTAGGTGGGAAGGAAGGTGGTAGTGCAGGACAAGAAAGCCATTCTTTAAGGGACGCGTACACAGCAAGTGCTCTTGCTGAAGGACTAAGGACGTTTGCTCGCATGTCACCAAGAATAAATCCTGAGGAGGTATGGCAGTCCCAGGGTTGCACACCCCAGGAGCAGACCTTGGGGCATTCTGCTGCTGGAAAGGAGTTTTCTCAGCAGCTGATAATGTCAGCTCATACCAAAACCCAGCTGCAATAACACTTTGTATGTGGTCCCAGGTTTGGAATGGCTAAGGAGAAGACATGTAATGGAAGAACAGCTTACGTCTCACACGGAGCCTTTCGCTGGAGACTGAGGTTTTCACCTCCTGCGTCACGGGGTTGTAGGCAGCACATTTATAAGTCCCCTCATCCTCTTGGCTGGCATTGACAATCTGAAGGTTCCCAGATGGCATGATAAGGTAATTGTCTGCAGGGAGAGAAGAGGAGATGGCTCATGGTCATAAGATGTGTCCCCGGAAGAAACACCATGCCCTGGAGAAAAGGTGGACAAGTGGGAAGGGAGAAAACAACAGGATAACACTGACAGCACTGAAACGACCCCTTTTTGTTCACACATCAGGAGGAGCAATGATGCAGTTGTGGGGGGAAGCTAGCTTGTCACAAGTACATGCAGCAGTTGGAGTGTAGCTGTAGAATTTAGATAAATGCCCCCAAATTCAGAATCATCTTTATCTAGGGGCAGGGCTAGAGAAATGCTTCACGGGCATATGGAGATGCCCAATGAAGAGCAATGTGGTGCATCACCTAATTCTGCTTCCTCCCTGCCTTCCGCAAGCTGTGTTGCACGTGGCTCCCCAGGCCCAGGCAGTGGGGACATCAGGGAGACCTGGCAGAGACCCTAAAAGAGCCTGTGCTCAAACCAGCCAAAAAGGGACAAGAGGGAGGCAGCGGGCAGACAAAGCTACTGCTGGTAGGGAAGGGTAAAACTGAGGCCGTGGGGGGACGCGGTGGGACAGACCCCTGCGGCGCTCACCTCGGGAGGCCTCCAGCCACTCGTGCTTCACGCTGTAGCGCACCTGAGCCTTGGGGTGGCTTTCGGGCAGGTCGCAGGCGATGACGGCTGTGTTGCCTTCATCCACCTCGATCACGTGCTGGCCGTCAAACTTGAAATCCTTGAGATCTGCACAGGGAGCAAATGACAGGGTGTCTCAGCAGCTGGCTCAGCACCCTGCCACCCGCTCATCCTCTCCCCGTGGACACGGGGCTGCTTTGCTGTGGTGCTGGCAGAGGACCGCTCTGTCCCCGGCAGCTAGGGAAACTGGCCCCATTTCGGAGCCGTATTTTTTTCTCCTCCTCCTTCCTACAAGTGGATAAATTAAAACACAGCTTCTAGAGAAGCCGCCTGCTCCATGACTGTGAGACTGGGTGTGAAAAATCCCAGCCTCTAAGTGAAAAAAGAGCCAACTTACTGCAGCACTGAGGGGCAGCCAAAAACGGTCCTTCTGCTGCCTGCTATTTCCAACACGGCTGCCGTTCTGCTACCAAGAAGCTAAAGCTTAAATCACAGCTTAGGGAGCCCACCCTGCTTCAAGGGCATGCAGACACGGTGTAGCACAGGGGAAAAAGGTGCGTGAAGTCTGGACGCAAGAGTGATGATGAGGAGTGACACCCTCTGCGTGCTCTTCAGAGGCCAGGCATCACCCCCTATTCAAGGTGGCTCTCGACCCCAGCTAATGCCACTGGTGACGGCTGCCAGGACTCACCAGCGAGTGTGGGGCCCCTGCAAACCTTTGGTGGAAACGCTGCCTGGGACACAAGCAAACTTCGCTTCGCAAATCCTCCCCCAGGCACCGGTTCTCGCCTATCTGCTTTCTCCCCAAAATTATACAACAAGCATCAAAACGCAGGTGAGAGTGAAGAGGGACAGAAGCAGGGAGGCAACAAGATTTAGAAGGGAAAGACCCCCAAAACCACCTATTTCAAACAGTGAACTGGAGGTTCCCGGTCCCGGGCGGCCCAGTGGCTCGCACGTGTCCCCAAGTGGCACGCCACCACGCCAGGACGAGGGCACCCGTCCTGCTCAAACCCCGCACTGTGGTGGCCCGGCGCGCCCGTGGCCACGGCACAGCGAGGCCCTGTGCTGTCAGCAGCTCGGTCGTCCCCTCCGAAGCCATCCAAGTGCCTGCGGGCAGTTTGGAGAGCTGGGGGGCAGAAGGGCTCGTGGAGGGCGGGCTCCGCGCAGCCCTCCCTTGGCAGCCGAGCCGGCAAAAAATGTGGTTTTGTTCTCTGGGAAATATAGCAGTGCTCCAAGAGCAGGAGACAACGCTGGCTCCGAGCTTCTCCCACCCACAGTCATGGAAAAGTGACATGAAATTTCTCAAGCAGACTTTCTGATTAAAGCAAGATCCTTTATGGGGTTTAAATAAAAACCAGCCCTCTTGGCAGGACGGCGAGAAAGCCTCCCCGAAGGCGGCGCGGAGGGGCTGCCGGGCGGCTGCTGGGGGAGCGAGTGTTCCCGTGCCCAGGTCCGAGTGGAGGGGAGGAGGCTGAGCAGAGGAGGGGAGGTTTTGCAATGTCATAAAAATGATTTGCAGCGAACATGCTTCATACTTCTGGAATTTCTTGGCATCGTTCAATTAAAAAAAATAATAATAAAAAGAAGGAATAAGGGCAAACTTCAGAAATGCCATTAATCCTTTAAGACAAGCCGAGGAGGGGAGCCGTGTTTCCACTGGGTATTAAAGCCAGATGAAGGTTAACTCTTAACTTGTGAAAAGCTGGCGGCACCCCGCGCTGCTCCAGCAACGAAAGTTACTGCTGGGGAGTGGAAGGGTGCTGGGCATTTTCTCCTCTTCACTTTTTATACTCAATCAAGGAATAAAATAGCAAGAGCCACAGAAATGGAAGGAGGTGGAGAAGAGGCGAGAGCCCAGCGTCTGCCTGCCCACATCACACATATTTCTCCGATCAACAAAATATAAACGAGCATTGGGAAAATTAATGTGCGCCTTGGTGGTCTGGATTCATCACAGCCAAATTAAGACTTCGGAGCCAAGGCATAGGCTCCAGCAACGCTGGCAGGGATCTGCACATGCAGACACACGCGTGCATGCACGCACGGACCCCAGAGAGGAGAAGGGGCTCGGGAACCCGGAGGAAGCGCAGCCCCACGGCCCTGCCGGGGAGCACCTTCCCTGTGCAGGGGACCCCCGGGACAGCCCCACGGAGGGTGGAGGTGGGGGGTCCCTTGCATGCAGCCCCCCAGCAGCTTGGCCCAGCGCTGGCACAGCTGCGCGGTGCCCCACTGAGGGGGCTGGGACCCACGGCTCTTCCTGCCTCCCCCTGCAGAGGGGGAGAGGATGGAGGAAGGGGGCCAGGGGGCGAGAGTGGCGGGGGAGAGGGGAAAGCCATCAGGTGGGCAGCGGGACAGGCGATTTTCCAACACGCAAGCGTAAAAGCTTCCTGCCAAACTACTCCCCGAAATTCCTGCTCCCCGACGCTGAACAAGTCTGTGTTACTTGCCAGTGGGTTCTGCCCACGGGCGGTCTCGACTGCCCCGCTCCCCACCAGTTCCCCCTCTGCCCCATGGCAGGGCCACCCCACACGCGTGGGGCGAGCCCCTGCTCACACATCCCTTTGCACTTGGCCCCAGCACAGCAAAATGGAGGGGACGCGCAGCTTCACCCTGGGGGCTTCAAGCAAGACCCCCATGAGGGCTGGGGGACGCGACGCGCGCCCCTCGGCACCCCAGGCCGAACCCGCGCCGCAGCTGGGAGAAACTGCTTCCCTTCTGCCCTGGCTGCGAATCCTGGCCGTGCTGGGACAACAGGGCTTATTATTCTTATTATTTTCTTTTTGTGCGTAGAAGGGAGCGCAACCAAAGGCCGTTGCTTGCGTCCATCTGCGGCCTGCTCGGAGGCGCGAGGAGGGTCAGCCCCGCAGCTGCCTGCGCCGCTGTCATCGGGGAGCAAAACCAGCTGCAGCCCAGGGCCGGGGGCCAAGCAGCGAGACGGGCGAGACGGAGCGGATTAAATGAATGGGAGGCCACAAATAACTTCTGAGAAGGAGCGGTAGTAAATAAAAAGCAAGCCCTCAAGGTGAAAGTCCTGCCCGTGGCCCTCGTGGGCACAGCCGCGCTGTCCTCCCGCCTCCGGCTCCCTCGCGTACCCCCAGGTGCATCCCGAAGCCCCGCTCCCCTGGCCTCCACGTCGCCCCGGGCCATCTCGCAGCCCTCCTGCCAGCTCTCTCCTGTCTCGAGAAGCACCACCTGTGTTTTCCTTCCCTCCCCTCCTCACGCCACCTCTGCCCCCGGGGCCAGAGCCCCCCGTGCCGGCTCAGCAATTGCCTTTCCAACATGCAAGCAGCCCCCCTCCCTCGGGGGAGCCGTCAGTGGAGAGGCCCAGGCGGAGGGAAAGGAATGGGGCCGTCTTCTGAAAGCAGCTGTGAATTCTTTGGGGACCCCCAGCCCAACCCGGTGCAGGGTCGCTGCCCACGAGCACTGTGGCTCGGCTTTCCCCACGAGCCTCCCCGGACCCACGGCGTCCCCGGGACACCCAGGCACCGCTCTCATCCCCCACCGCAGCGTTGTGGCACGGGGATACGCTGGAGCAGGTGGTTCCCTTTGCTTCATACCCGATTTTTTTTTTTTTCCTGATTTTCAACGTCATGTCTCTCCATCCCAGGCCTGCTGTTGTGCTGAATGCATGGATTTTTCCACGCACGCAGCCGAATGCTGGGAGTTGCATGGCTTTCACCACCTCTGGCTGCCTGCACTGCTCCAGCGTGTTTTTCCCTCTGAGCAACCCCGCAAGCTCCTCACACTGAAAGTCTTTTCCTGCTGTAGGACCAGCCACACTGCTGTGCTCATGTCTCTAGTGGATTTATGCGGCCCCCCTAAAGCCCACTGCAGCCACACCTTTAAATACAGCACCAGGGCTTCTTCGTGCCGTGGCAAATTTGCCACTTGGAAGCTGGCAGAGAAAATACCTTTCTCTTCCGTGTGGCTCTCAGCCCTATGAAGGCTTGGGGATACCTCTGCCCCACTCATTCGGCTTCTCCTGGACTCCAGCCCACTGCAGCCGGACCGAGGGACTGCCTCTGGCCATGCGGTGGTGGTCGGTGGTGGTCAGCAGGCATCTCGCCCCACGGACGTGCCACGGGCTGCCGAGGTCAGGCTGGGATCGCAGGGCACGAGGCCGGCTCTAACTGGACTCAGGAGCGCCTGAGCGATGCCCCAAGTGCTGCTCCTCTTGTTGCTTTAAGCAACCTTCCCCTTCCTGCACATCCCTCTGCCCCACGGCTATACAACAGCTATTTTCTCTGCCGGAGGAACTAAACGCTAGTTTCAACCAGCCCCCTGAGCCAGGGGGAGCAGGGATGGACTGGGGAGCACCAGCCGGCGTCGCTGTGCCACAGACGGGGAAGGAGGCATCAGTGCCAAGGCTGCACCGCGGCTGCCAGCGGGGCAGAGATGCCTCTCTGCTTGCTGTCAGCAAAGCCGAGGAGGCCCCGAAGGACTGGGCACGCAGTGCCTGGAGCACTCGGGGGTGTTTTCACCGAGGGAGGAGAGAAAGGAGTGGAAAGGGCCAAAAAGTTGGCCAGGTGTTACCTACACGCCTCGAAACCTAGCAAGACGCTTTTTCCAATCACTCCCGATCCGCTTCCAAAATAAACCTAAATCATAATCTGGAAAATACTTTTTTCTCCCTCCTGCTTCTTTCATTCACATTCCAGTTTCACTCTGACACCTCTGAAAGTAATTTTGGGATGGGGCTAAGACTTCCAGAAGGTTTTCTTTCAGCCCAGCAGCTGATCTGGAAGCAGCGCAACGTACCAACAGCAATGCAGACCTGCCAGGGGCTTCCCTCTCCCCTCCCAGACCTTGCTCCCCACCAAACCAGCTCAGAGCAAGGCCCTTGCTAATGAGACCTGGAGCAGGAGTGACAGCCCGTGCTGCATCTGCTGCTGTAGCTTTCCATCTCGGTTCCACCACAAATCGGTGCTCGCTCTTACCTGAAACCACTGCAAAGCTGCTGTAGTGAGCAGCCTCCAGCTCACTGACAAGAGCCTGGTTGGTTGAGCCCCTCCAGAAGGTTTCTCTCCTACACCTTCAGCCCCATGTCTTTCCTGGGCTGCCCTCTCTCCCTTCAGCCACAGATTTCCAAGCCTTCCCTGTCCAAGGCTGCCACAGTGTGTGGGACACGGCCCCCCTCTTTCACATCCCCATCCCCAGTTGTGATCCAGGGGCTGAAGGTCACCTGGCTCCTGGGGAGGGCTGAGGTCTGTGAAGGTGCACGTAACCTTGGGGCAGCTTAGTGCCAGCTGGAGCCATTCAGCCCCACCGTTCATCCCGTGCTACCCAGGCCAGGCTCAAATCAGCAACACGCCACGCTCCAGGACAGCGCTGGACTACTTGGCTGTGGTTTTGACCTGTCCTGAGGGACACGCTGGGACCTTCTCGTGCTGTAGGACCTGCCTCCTGTCCACTACTGACGCTAGACCCAGGAAGATAGGTCAAACAGCCATGCTTTGTCCTAGAAGACAGAGCCGGTGGTAGTGGGCTGGGGTGAGGGGAAAAAGAGAAAAGGAGATCAGCCTGAGAATGAAATGATCAGGCTGAGGAGCTGTGCACACCCCACTCTCCTAAATGCAAACCATACCCTTGGTAATCCCATCCACCTCTCCCCTCCTCTCCTTCCCTCTATCAGGCCACCAGCACACACAGCCCCCTTTCTGCTCTGGAATGTGTTCTCCGAAACTTAATCTCGGCACAGAGCTCAGGCCAAATCCCCCGATGGATTCGGCCCCGTGACAACCCCCTCCCACCCCGCTTCAGAGAGCAGCAACTCCCCCTCACCTCCTCCTCCCACCCAGCCTGGCCTAAACATTTCACTTCTGATTAATGTATCAGTGACAAGCCAATAGCTCTTGGCTTAAAGCAAAACCAGCCCCCACTCTGCACAAACATCTTCACTTCTGCACTTTCTTAAGTCTTAGCCCCACGCCCCCCCTTGCCAAGAAGACAAAGCCCTCCCTGTGCCCGGGGAGGGGGCCCGGAGGCAGCGCTGTCAGTGCCAGGGGATGGAGGTCTCCTCGGCATGGACCTGCTCCACCCAGCACTGCATGGGTCTCGGAGAGGATCAGGCTCTCCATGGCTCCAACAAGGGTGGTCCGCACAGAGCCTCCCCAGAGAGCAGCGGTGAGGACCACGTCAGCTCAGAGATAGGAGCAAAGCCCCTCGCTCGGAGCTGTGGCTCGGAAGCAAGGTGGTTCTTTGCTACCAGGCCACTGCGACCTCGCAGGGAGAGGACAAAGCCCTGAGAAGGGGGAGCAGATGAAAACCTTCGTACAGGTGCTTATAGACACCCTGCTCTCCTGTAGCGGCCTCCTGGCAACTCCTGTGCTTGCCTTAGGAAACGAGGACAGTGCAGCCTCTGCCTTCTACATCACCACGCGATTGTTCTCCCAGCACCCCTCTCCCTCACCGTGCGTGTTGGCAAGGGATCTTCCCAGGGGCACAGAGGGCCACCAGCTTAATGCAGGTGCTCAGGCGCACCTCCTCACCACAACAAGACCAACCTTTCCTTGGTGTGAGCGCAGGGGATGGTACTTTGGCAACAATGAACCAGGGGCAATACAAAAAAGTGCAGGTCCCACCACAGCACAAGCAGGGCAAGGGACTTCGCTTCCTGTTGGTCAGGAAGGCAGCAAAAGTTAGCACGCACCGATCCAGCGCTGGCAACAGCTCCACAGCCCAGGCAGTGGTTTGGCAATCAGCAGCAGCAGGTACTTTTCGGTAACCTCAATCAAGAAGGCAGCAACCAGGCAGGGCAACACGGCAGTCAGAGAACCAACCACAGATCGGTCAGGTATTTCCTGCTCTTTGTAGTCTTGTAAAAACTGTCACTGGGACAGTGGTGCAGCCTACCACGCAGATGGGCTGCTTAGGTGGTGGTTGGGCCATAACGTGACAGCCAACCCATGGCCAAAAACCCTACAAAATGTCCTGAAAAGTCAAAGGAGCCCTCCCTTCATGCCAGAGTGAACAAGTGAGCTTAGATGTACCTCTCGAGATGGGTCAGTGGAGCCCTGAGCAATGCAGGGGATGGCAGAAGACCAAAGTTACTCACTAGCTAATGTGACCACTGCGGGGACACTGGCGATGACTCCTTCGGGCACACGAGCAATGCACTGGTATCGCCCCACAGTGTGGTTGTTGAGAGCTGTGATGACGAGTTTCCCTCGCTCAATGTGGATACCCAGCACCTCGTCCGACCCAGCCAGCTCCTTCCCATTCAGTCTCCAGGTGAGGTTCACTCTGGGGGGTTCCACCACACACCCCAGGCTGACTGGGCCCCCAAACTTTTGGACAATGGAGGCAGGCTGCACAGTGACCTGCAGAGATTCACCTGCACAGAGGGAAAGAAATGGGAGGAACAAAGCCCTGTGAGTCTCAGCAAAAGAAAGCACAGAGGAAAAAATTGCAGTGCTGTCGCGTTTTGCGTTCACCATCGCTTCTACATGCGCCTTGCCCTCCCCTTAGCTCCCCCCCGACCCCAAATCCTTGGAGATGCACACCAGCCCCATTTTTTCTTGGCACAACCAGGCAGAGAAGTCCAGCTCCACCTGTAACCCCTTCTCCTCTTGAGGAGCATTTGAACCCACACCTTTGGTCATGGCTATTGAGGAAGCAGTGGAGAGAGGAAACCACTTGTGCTTGCTGCATGGCTACACTAACCAACCCAAAAGGAGCAGCGGGCGAGGGCACCGGGTGAGCGGGGCCCGGCGGGAGCACTGCCTCTCTGTGCAGGGATTCCTACTGCTAGGGATGTTCACCACCTCCAGAATGGGATAGGACATTGCCGGACATCCCCTAAAGACATGAGAGGAGCCAAACCTCTTCAGAAAGAAGTGGGATCTCAGGAGCTGAGTTTGCCTGAAGACAAAACATAAACAAAATGGAACAAATATGTAAGAGCAGAAACTCACTCAGTTTGGCAAAGCAGCTAGTGGCTGCGAGGAGGAGGCAGGCGATGGGGGACATGGGTCTCTTCTTTCCACGTGTCATTGCCATCCCATGCGGTGTCTCCTGGGGCAGAGGCGCCCAGGGAAGGGTCCCATAAGCTGCCTTGGGGATGCAGTGGAGGTGCAGCAGTGGCTTCCTGCAGACGACAAGAGAGATGATGTTATGAAATTCTCAGACTTCCCTCTGTTTTGCAGCCCTGTCTGGCTTCTCTGTCAACAGCCCTAAACTTCCAGGGCTTCGCCGAACCCGTGGCCTGAGTAGGATGCAGACACCGGTGCAAGGCGGACTACGTCATTTGGCATCCCACACCTTTATTCTAAACTAAGAGACCCAACATATGGAAAGATTTCAGATTAACTACTCTGCCTGAAATGCACAGCCCATTTTGAGTTAATTACCCCATCTGGACAAACCACTAGGTTCATATTTGAAGGCATCAACAATCTTCAAAAAACATGAAGCCCACGGCCACCCATCACAACTCAGATTGCTGTGAAGAGCTGCACATTGCAGCAGGTGTTTAGGAGGGACTATCATGAACGAACACCAAAGCAGACAAGCTAGGCAAGGGGAACTAAAGATCTAAGCGGATGCACCCAAAGACACCTCAGATGTTGAACTGAATTCAGCTTCAACCAAAGGCAAAGGGCTGAAGTCAAGTAGAGATTTCCTCCATGGACATCACAACACAGCTACAGGATTTTGAGCTCCCTCCAGCTGCAACACCAAGAAAACGACCTGCGAGTCTCAAAGGCATTTCAGAATTGCTCCTGCAGTGTGTCCACACTGGCAGGGGAGAAGCCCGAGACCAAACCGACCACAGCAGCCAGCCCAAACAGCAGTTATATCGCCTGCTCCCCCTGCAGACCCACAACGAGCCCGTTAACCACAACCACCGTCCTCCAGAGTACCTGGACTCTGCAGAGCAGTATTTCCTACTTTCACCATGGTCTCTGCTTGAGCCACGACCAGCTTGAGCACGTCCTTTCTATACCCATCTCAGTCAGAAAGAGGGGGCAAATCCCTTCAAGCATAACCTCCAAAAGAGGGGCTCCTGAAGCGAAGACTACCACAGACTCCCCGTGAATTGCTCAGGGAGTTGTTCAAGGTAAGGCTGATCTACTGCTGGCAAGGAGCCACAGCACTCGGGGAGAGCTCACCAAGCCACTCTCCAACAACTTCGCTAGTGATTCAAAGGAGGCAACGCCAAGCAAACTGACCCGCAGCTGACGCTTTGCAAGTGCCATGAAGAGCGTCTCGACGTGGCACTTTGCAGGCTGATGCGAGCTCACCCAGCCTGTCTTCCCAGCAGGCTCGACGCAAGCCAGCTCCTTCCTGGGTGTCATGCAGCCGCAGTTGGTGTGGCCATGAGCCCAAGATAACATGAGGCAGGGCAAATTAGGTCAAGCCTGGTATGGCCCTACGTGGCATCCAGGAGCACAGACAGAGCTCAGCCTTCAGGTGTCAGGCTGCTGCATATCCTGAAGGCACCCAGAAAGATAAGCTAAAGTCATGTTGCAGCTACTGCAGCCCACAGCTCTGCTACATGGGGAAATCCTCTGTGGGTAACCACCAGTGCCAAAGCGATAACGCAGCAACTTCCCTCCCACATGCCTCATCCTTCCCGGCATTACTCTCCTCCCCCGACGAGGGAAGAGTCTCAACAACTTGTCTTTGAGGCGTTTCCCCCATTAACCAGCCCATACAGTGGTACACGATCCTTCAGCTATCGGCTTAGAGAGCATCTGAGTTGCTCACTCAAATTCATTTCTCCACCTAAGACAGCTACCAAAGCATCCTTCGTTACACCACAGCCTCAGCCGAACCACCACTGACCACAGCAGTAAGAGTGCCCAAGGTCCGTCCGTACCAGAACATGCACTGTTGACACTGATTGACACTGTTGAACCACGTGCCACCTTAACCTAGAAAAGACTTTGCGTTAGTTTAGGTTTAAAAACGGGGTTTCTACCTCACACCACAAGGTATACAGGGGATAGAAAGTCTTCCACCAAACGAGAAGAATCATTTTGGGCTAGGATTTGAGCTTTGCTCCTCAGTGCTGGAAGCCTACAGAGCAAAGCTGACTCATTTGCCCTATCTGGATGGGTTTGGCAGCAGGATGGAAAAATGTTGGACGGAAAAGGGTTGCTCCTTGGAGTCCACGCTGCGGGAGGGGGAAGGCAAAGGAGTTCCCAACCAGACCTCCCTGCAGCAACGCACAGTGCAGAGCCTCTGGCCAGAAGGGCAAAGCCAAGGGCGCAGACATGCGTGATGGACCCTTCATGAGCTAGGACCACCCAGGCACATGGACGCAATGACCGAACTGGCTGTCCCCAGGTCTGTAAAGAGAAGAAGGGCAATAGGTGGGGGAAAAAAAAGGGGAGATCACAAAATTTGGCCAAGGCACTAGGCAGATTAAACAGCATTGAACGGAGACTGAGGAGAGAAGGTGTGTTGCAACAAGTGTATGGTACCTCCCCAAACCTCCAGGCAGAATATGAGCTCTAAATAGGGACATGTGGCCATTTCTTTCACAGCTGAGTGAAGTACAAAAAGTAAATGGCCGGCATAAAAATAATGAGGAAAATGAATGAAAACATCAATTCCAAAAGGACCATTAGGATCTGGGACCAGATTTCGAAATTCTCAGCTTCCACAATTGAAGCCAGATTTTCAAAAGCATTCAGTTCTTGACATGCTGAGCTCTCCTGAATAGGCAACCAACTTATTTCGACGCCTAAATGGGAGCTGACCTCTTTTGAAAGCGCTGCCCTTAAGCAGCCTGCAGTAGTGCAAAGCAAGGAACTTTATTAATCGGGCAGCTTTCGATCCGCCCGGCGTCCCCGCGCGCGCCGCCAGAGCCGGCTGCGGTGGGAGAGGTGGCAGAGGTGCGGAGGGGAGGTGGCCCCAGGCTGCGCTCCCCAAGCAACATCCCTGGCTGCCAGCGCTTCTGCGGCCGCCGACGCCTCCAGCCTCCGCCTAATCGCTGCTTGGGAAAAGAAAGAGTTAAAGGCTCTGGAAGAGCTCCAAGGAGGGGGCGGGGGGAGTTATTTACTTATTTATTTTTAATTCTTTCCTGTCAGGTTAAAATAACAATTTCCTGTCAGGGGAGTGAAGGCTCTAAGTCCCCTTCGCACAGCCCAGTAAATCAAAGGAGGGGCCATTAGGAGAACAGAATTAACGAGAGCTTCGTTAGATGGGGGGGGGGCATAAAATCTGTCGGCTCCGCTTCCCGCCCCACACCGAAGCCCCCGCTGGCAGCCTCAGCCGGCCACGGAGGCACTGCCGAGGGAGCGGAGCGGGAAAGGAAACGCAGAGGTGAGGCTATGGAAGGGGAGAGAGGCGCACGTGGAGCGGGGGGGATAAGGCTGGAAGCGAAAAAGGGGCCTGAATTAAACGCAGGCAGCGAGAGAGGTGTTTGCTGATTAGAAGCTGAAGGTTTTACTGAGGAAATGCTGCCCACAGCCCCGAGCCCCCTCCTGCTTAACAAGGGCCGGCCGAGCAGCCCTCGTTACAGCCACGCCGCCTGTGATTTACAAGGCTCCCAAATAGAAACCAGCCCCGTCCCTGTCCCCAGCAGCGCGGGCAGATGGGGAAAACGCCAAAAAAACCCAAAACCCACCGGTGGCGAGCCCAGGGCCGCCTGCCTGCAGGTGGGGAGGGACGGGGCGAAGGGGAAGGGGCTGCGCCCAGGCGACGGCTGCGGGAAGCACGGGCTGGCCGCCAGCCGGGGAATCGCCGCAGCCGGGGGGTCAGGCAGGGACAGCGGTACGCCCAGCTCCCCGCTCGGCGCGTCGGGATTCGAGCTCTTCAGAAGAAGCGCCTTTCACAGGACAGCATGCCAGCGTTGCTCGCGATCGTTAGTTTTTAATACAAGACAGGGTTGCTTTTTGTTGCTGTTCCATAGGGCTTAAAGCACTGAAAAGGAAGATGAAAAAGGAAAGAGAGGCACAGTACCCATCTGCCTCACAAATGAGGGAACGTGAGGGCTAGCAGAGGAAGCCAACCTGGTGCAATCGTGCAATGAAGCAACGGCAGGGCTGGAAACCAAAAGCTCTCTGCCTGGGGTCTCCATCCCAGCAGGCAAGTTGTTCTCGGACCCCAAATCGCTCCCATCCCCTGTGAAAAAAGCCACCACATGAGTGTATCATCCTCTGGCTGAAAGGTGCGGTCGAGGTGAGACACCGAGCAGGTTGGTGGTTAGCTCTGTTAACGCAGCCTTTGATTAACTGGCGTGAGGACTTCCTCCCTGCCTTTTTAGAGCGGTTAGGCAAAAAAGCGCCCTCTTACCAGCCACTGGTGAGCTCAGCGAGGCCATCAAGAGGCCAAAGCTGAGAAATGGTGGGATAGATTTGTGCTCAGGGTTGGGAGAAGGAAAATATCCGGAGCAAAACCTGGCATGGCACCACCAACGTGCACACAAACGAGTCTGCCTGCTACCTACAGACAATGTTCGGGCAATAGGTGACCCTAAATAAGAACCACAGATTTTCCCCAAGCTGGTCCTGAGCAATTCAGTGGTGATAGACACCTGTCTAAAAAATAAAATAAAAATAAAATAAACTTGCAAGTAGAACAGCTCCTATTCGTTGAGCAGAGCCGCTCATGTTAACCAAACCAGCAACAAACCTTACAAAACACGTTACGATCTCTGTGACTTTTTTTTTTAAATCCTCCTTGGGACGAAGCTATGGCCCAGGGCAACTCCTTTCCACACGAGCCCGTGGCACCACCAGAGAGGGGACTGGGCGCGTGGGCTTTGAATTAGCACCAGGATGCGAAGCCTTCCCACCGCCCGCCTGACTTCCGCTCGCGTCCCCCAAGACCCAAGCCAGCACCTCTGCCCAGCGGGCGCCGGCACCGGCGATGCCCGCAGCACGGCGTCCCCAGGTCAGCCGGCCGGGACACCCCGAGACAGGGGCGGCGAGGATGCCCACCTCGGCCGTCCCGGCGCTGGGGACGCGCCTCCGAGCAGCCGCGCGCCGAGCACGCGGGCCGGGTCTCGCCGCCCCTCGGTGCGCCCCGAAAGCAGCGCCGGCCCTCGAAAAGACAAAACTCTCGGAAAGCAAGCGAGCCGACCCGCGGCCTTTCCTCGCAATCGC